>JAXDDX010000853.1:0-19668 GCA_034670405.1 Hoplostethus atlanticus
GGGGCCATTTGGTTTGGGACCCAGTTAGCTTGGTGGGTTGGGTCTTTTCTAATACCTATCCAGCCCGTGACCCTGGCCGGCGTACTTTGATCGAGAACTCTGAAGTCCGGACCCCCCCTTAAGGTCCTGTACTCCCACTCCACCTGGTCACCCTCCTGAAGCGCTGGAGGATGGAGCCCTATCTACCTGAACCTTACCGTTGAACCTCTCCCTACCCTAATCCTCACCTTAACCTCTACGACCTTCCTGTTTCACCCTTAACCCAGCTTTCCCACCTAACCATTCCTATCGACCACTTGACCCTTCCCTTCCAAATTCCCAAATCCCAAACCCGAACACCTGAGTCCCTGCCCGCCACATATCCTAAAACCCAAATAGGGAGGAATACAGAAAGTCAAATAGACATACTAAAAGGCAAAGATGGGGCCACACACATGTATAATGGAGGTACTTTAATATGGACAGTAATAGGGTCATAAAGGTAAAGGAAGGGATGGACTGATGGGAAATGTCTATAATGTTTGAGAATAATGGAAGGAATTGGAGATGTATGGGAGAAGAGGAGAAACAGGGAGGATACGTAAAAACGGTTGAAATATGTAGGATTCAAAAATAATTTGGAATGGGACTGGAGCTGACACAAAAAGGGAGGTGATCTCACTTACTCTGTCAGTCTTCATGGAGGAAACATCACCTAAAACAACAGGGATAAAAAAGCAAATAAAAATTCATTTAAAGGGACGTTTTAAAGGGACATTTAAAGGGAATTGGAACTCACTAAGTGGAGTGACCTCACTCCGGATCAGACTGCAGCGGTGTATTTAGGAGAATGGGCCTTCAATTCTATGCTGACAAAGGAGATCAATCATCCAAATTCATGGGGAAAAAAAAGGAAGAATACGAAAATTAAAAATACAATTAATGCAATACTTATCGAAATTAAAAACTATCATTCATGGGATACTTACCAAATAAAAAAAACACAATTCATGGGATACTTACCTAAATTTAAATATACTATACTATATAATTCATGGGTTACCTTTCCTTACCTACTTACCTTCTCCACGACCACAGAACAGAACACGCACCTAAATTGATGAAGGGGGAAAGAAGAAAAATTAATATTCCAAGTATGAATCAAAACAGGATGCATACACAATTGGTTCAAAGTGTATGCCTGATGAAGACACAAATAATGTCGAAACGTTGAACAAGGCTTGAACGATCAAATTGCCAATCCGGCCGACCATGGTGGTCAGTGGCGTGAGCCAGGTCAGAAGTTGGGGGGTCTGACAGAAGGGGACTTGAAGTGGTTTGCCGGTCTGAGAGTGCCTGTGCATTAATGCCTTCCCCCATCTAACTTGGTGGGTTGGTGTCTTTTTTCAACACCTACCAGCCGTGCCCCTGGCCGGCGTACTGCACTCGAGACTCGAAGCTCGGACCCCCCTTAAGTCTCTTTCCTCCCACCCACCTGGTCATTCTAGGACCTCCTGAGGAGCATGGAGCCCATATCACCCAACCTAATCCTTTACCTTAACCTCTCCCTACCTAATCCTCACCTTAAACCTCTACGACCTTCGTCCTACCCTTAACCAGGCTTCCCAAACCCAACATTAATATGACCTGTGACCTTCCCATTCAAAACCAAATCCAAACCCGAACCCTGAGTCCCTGCTCCGCCACATATCCTAAACCCAAATAGGAGGAATACAGAAAGTCAAATGACATACTAAAAGGCAAGATGGGGCCACCACAGTATAATGGAAGGTACTTTAATATGGGAACAGTAAATAGGGTCATAAAGGTAAAGAAACGGGATGATGATTGGGAAATGTCTAGAATGGTTTGAGAATAATGGAAGGAATGGAGATGTATGGGAGAAGAGGATCAGGGAGGATACGTAAAACGGTTGAAATATGTAGGATTCAAAAAATAATTTGGAATGGACTGGACTGACAAAAATGGAGGAGGGATCTCATTCTCTGTCATCTTCATGGGGGAAAACTATCACCTAAAACAACAGGGATGAAAAAGGCAAATAAATTCATTTAAAGGGACGTTTAACAGGGACATTTAAAGACATTTGAAATTCACGTAAAGGGGAGTGACCTCAACTTCGATAGAACTGACAGGGTAATTAGGATAGGAGTGGGCTCACTTCTCGCTGACAGCAAGAGAATCACATCATCCAAATTCATGGAATTAAAAAGGAAGAATACGAAAATTAAAAATACAATTAATGCACTTACTATCGAAATCAAAACTATAATTCATGGGTACTTACCGAATAAAAAAACACAATTCAGGGGATACTTACCTAAATTTAAAAATATATATATAATTAATGTCATGGGTTATTTACCTTACCTACTTACTCTCACGGACCACTGAACAGAGAACACGGCACCTAAATTGATAGGGGGAAGAAAAAATTAATATTCAAGTATGACAATCCGAAAAAGGATGCATACACTAATGGTTCAAGCTGATATGCCTGATAAGACCAAAATAATTGTCGAACGTTTTTTGCAACAGGCTTGAACCATCCAAATTCCAGTCCGGCCCTGACCATGGTAAGCTCAATGCCGGACCAGGTCAGAGATTGGGGGTCCCTGCACCAGAACGGGGGACCTTGAAGTGGTTGCTCGCTAGAGTGCCTGTGCATTAATGACCTTCCCACCATTAACTTGGTGGGTTGGTGTCTTTTTTCAAACCTATCCAGCCCGTGCCCCTGGCCGGCGTACTGCACTCGAGAACTCTGAAGTCCGGACCCCCCTTAAGTCTCTGTACTCCCACCCACCTGGTCATTCCTGGAGGACGCTGAGGAGGATGGAGCCCTATACCTACCCTAATCCTTACCTTAACCTCTCCCTACCCTAATCCTCACCTTAACCTCTACGACCTTTCCTGTTTACCCTTAAACCCAGGCTTCCCACCCAACCAATTCCTATTGACCCTGTGACCTTCCCCATTCCAAAATCCCAATCCAAACCCGAACCCTGAGTCCCTGCCCCGCCACATATCCTAAACCCAAATAGGGAGGAATACAGAAAGTCAAATAGACATACTAAAAGGCAAAGATGGGGCCACACACATGTATAATGGAGGTACTTTAATATGGACAGTAATAGGGTCATAAAGGTAAAGGAACGGGATGGACTGATGGGAAATGTCTATAATGTTTGAGAATAATGGAAGGAATTGGAGATGTATGGGAGAAGAGGAGAACAGGGAGGATACGTAAAACGGTTGAAATATGTAGGATTCAAAAAATAATTTGGAATGGACTGGAGCTGACACAAAAAGGAGGAGGTGATCTCACTTCTCTGTCAGTCTTCATGGGGGAAACATCACCTAAAACAACAGGATGAAAAAGCAAATAAAAATTCATTTAAAGGGACGTTTAAAGGACATTTAAAGGGACAATTTGGAACTCACGTAAAGGGGAGTGACCTCACTTCCGGATCAGACTGCAGCAGGTGTATTAGAGGAGTGGGCCTCACTTCTCTGCCTGACAGCAAGGAGATCACATCATCCAAATTCATGGGATAAAAAAGGAAGAATACGAAAATTAAAAATACAATTAATGCAATACGTATCGAAATTAAAAACTATAATTCATGGGATACTTACCGAAATAAAAAAACACAATTCATGGGATACTTACCTAAATTTAAAATATATATATATATAATTCATGGGTTACTTACCTTACCTACTTACCTTCTCCACGACCACAGAACAGGAACACGGCACCTAAATTGATGAGGGGGAAAGAAGAAAAATTAATATTCAAGTATGACAATCCAAAACAGGATGCATACACAATATGGTTCAAGTGATATGCCTGATGAAGACAAAATAATGTCGAAACGTTGCAACAAGGCTTGAACATCAAAATTCCAATCCGGCCCTGACCATGGTGGGCTCAGTGGCGTGAGCCAGGTCAGAGAGTTGGGGGTCTGACAGAAGGGGGACCTTGAAGTGGTTGCCGGTCTGAGAGTGCCTGTGCATTAATGACCTTCCCACCATTAACTTGGTGGGTTGGTGTCTTTTTTCAAACCTATCCAGCCCGTGCCCCTGGCCGGCGTACTGCACTCGAGAACTCTGAAGTCCGGACCCCCCTTAAGTCTCTGTACTCCCACCCACCTGGTCATTCCTGGAGGACGCTGAGGAGGATGGAGCCCTATACCTACCCTAATCCTTACCTTAACCTCTCCCTACCCTAATCCTCACCTTAACCTCTACGACCTTTCCTGTTTACCCTTAACCCAGGCTTCCCACCCAACCAACCAGGCATGGAGCCCAACTTACCATCAAAACCAACAAACCAAACCTGAGTCGCCCCCCTAATATCCTAAACCAATAAAGGAATCAGAACTAATGAAATCTAAAAGTTCAGAATGGCCAACATGCTATATGACGGACTAACAGGACCGATAATAAGCAAAGGTAAGAACGAAATAATGAATGGAATGCAAAATTAAAATGGAATGAATCTGAATGTAGTGGGAACAATAAAGAACAGGGAGGAAAGTAAAGTTGAAATAGTAGGATTAAAAGGAATTTGGAAATGGATGGAGAACAAAAGGAGAGGTGACTCATCATCAGTCAATAGAGGATGACTATTTGGCGAAACATGGACTAAAACAAACAAATGAAGGAAAAAAAATACATTGAAATATTAAAAGGAAATTAAAAGAAATTAAAAACTCACTTAAAGGGGAAGGAACTAAAGCAATTCAGGGACTCAAAGGTGTAAATAGGACATTCGGACTACTTCACATGCTAGAGAGGAATCTCGACACAAAATTCAGGATAAATAAGGGGAAAAAGGAAAATTAAAAATACAATTAAAATACGATCGAAATTAAAAACTAATTGGGATGAACCAAATAAAAAAAACAACTGGGATACTTACAAATTTAAATATCTCATACATGGGTGGTCTGCTACCTACCGGACTCCGGTCCGACAGAAACAATTGAAGGGGACAAAGATAGGTAAACAAAAAGATTCATATGACGATTAACAGGATGACCTACCCAATAGTACAGTGTGCTGTTTACAAACTAATCAACCGTCCCCTGTAGACTCGAGCCGGATGGACACCAAATGCCTATCCCGACCTGTGGTCTGGAGCATGCAGGAGATGGGGACCAAAGGACCTAACTGTTCGCTACCCTAACCCGTGCCCTATGACCTCCCCATACTGGTCTTCCTTCCCTAACCCAGTCCACCCCAACCTGCCGCGTACCTGCCTGAGAATCGACCAACCCCAACCTGATCCTCCCACCAATCTAACCAACTAGGAGGAATAGATAACAAAAAAGCAATCGCCACACCTTATGATATCCAACTTAATATCAAAAGTAAGGAACATTAACGATGGCAAACCAACATTGAAAATGAACTTCAATTGAAGATCGAAAGAAAGAAGCAGGAACGTGACGTACTATCTAATCAAATAGGGAAATTAGGAAAAACGGACAAAAAAGGAAGTGGGGCAACTGTAGATTATGGATTAAAGGACAAAAAAAGGGTAAAAAGAATAAAAATATAAGGACTTTAAGGGAATTAAATGGAGAATTGAACATCGTAAAGGGATACAGTTCCCGAAAGAGAGAAGAAGATGGTACTTCCTAAACAAGTTAATAGTAGATTACCAAATTAGGGATAAAAATGGAATAATCAATTAAAATAAATAAGATATAATCTTAACTTTCATGGGGAACTACCAAAAAAAAAAGAAAAGAAATAAAATTAAATTATAAGACGTTATAAAGATTAAAGGTAACTTATATACCTTCCCGACAAAGACATCACGGCACAATTAAAGGAAGAAATAAATGATTGCTCATCTGCTACGACAGGAGCAACAGTCAAATGATGGGGAAAGAAAGAAAATGAAACTTGAATCAAATTAATGCATCAAATCAATCAAAACTGAAGTTCTGGTGTCAGCTGTGACCGACAAGGAGGACATCAGGGACATATGGTTCCTCCTAAGTGCTGCATTATACCATGTCACCTTAACTGTGGGGGTTCTTTCAACCGACCCATAAGACCCTGGCCGCTATGACTCGGGAAGAAGAAAATCCGACCCCATATCCATCCACCAGCTGCACCTGAACCTAGGTAGGCGATTGGAGCCTATAACCTACCATCGTACCTTAACTCCCACCAATGACCATCACAATCCTATCGCCTCCAGTGGGTCCTGACGGAGCCCACCAACCATTGGGGGGTCTGGACCAAGGGGACCTTGCAATTAAATCCCATCCGAGAGGCCCTGTGAGTCCCTGCCCGCCACATATCCTAAACCCAAATAGGGAGGAATACAGAAAGTCAAATAGACATACTAAAAGGCAAAGATGGGGCCACACACATGTATAATGGAGGTACTTTAATATGGACAGTAATAGGGTCATAAAGGTAAAGGAACGGGATGGACTGATGGGAAATGTCTATAATGTTTGAGAATAATGGAAGGAATTGGAGATGTATGGGAGAAGAGGAGAACAGGGAGGATACGTAAAACGGTTGAAATATGTAGGATTCAAAAATAATTTGGAATGGACTGGAGCTGACACAAAAAGGAGGAGGTGATCTCACTTCTCTGTCAGTCTTCATGGGGGAAACATCACCTAAAACAACAGGGATGAAAAAGCAAATAAAAATTCATTTAAAGGGACGTTTAAAGGGACATTTAAAGGGACAATTTGGAACTCACGTAAAGGGGAGTGACCTCACTTCCGGATCAGACTGCAGCAGGTGTATTAGGAGGAGTGGGCCTCACTTCTCTGCCTGACAGCAAGGAGATCACATCATCCAAATTCATGGGGATAAAAAAGGAAGAATACGAAAATTAAAAATACAATTAATGCAATACGTATCGAAATTAAAAACTATAATTCATGGGATACTTACCGAAATAAAAAAACACAATTCATGGGATACTTACCTAAATTTAAAATATATATATATATAATTCATGGGTTACTTACCTTACCTACTTACCTTCTCCACGACCACAGAACAGGAACACGGCACCTAAATTGATGAGGGGGAAAGAAGAAAAATTAATATTCAAGTATGACAATCCAAAACAGGATGCATACACAATATGGTTCAAGTGATATGCCTGATGAAGACAAAATAATGTCGAAACGTTGCAACAAGGCTTGAACATCAAAATTCCAATCCGGCCCTGACCATGGTGGGCTCAGTGGCGTGAGCCAGGTCAGAGAGTTGGGGGGTCTGGACAGAAGGGGGACCTTGAAGTGGTTGCCGGTCTGAGAGTGCCTGTGCATTAATGACCTTCCCACCATTAACTTGGTGGGTTGGTGTCTTTTTTCAAACCTATCCAGCCCGTGCCCCTGGCCGGCGTACTGCACTCGAGAACTCTGAAGTCCGGACCCCCCTTAAGTCTCTGTACTCCCACCCACCTGGTCATTCCTGGAGGACGCTGAGGAGGATGGAGCCCTATACCTACCCTAATCCTTACCTTAACCTCTCCCTACCCTAATCCTCACCTTAACCTCTACGACCTTTCCTGTTTACCCTTAACCCAGGCTTCCCACCCAACCATTCCTATTGACCCTGTGACCTTCCCCATTCCAAAATCCCAATCCAAACCCGAACCCTGAGTCCCTGCCCCGCCACATATCCTAAACCCAAATAGGGAGGAATACAGAAAGTCAAATAGACATACTAAAAGGCAAAGATGGGGCCACACACATGTATAATGGAGGTACTTTAATATGGACAGTAATAGGGTCATAAAGGTAAAGGAACGGGATGGACTGATGGGAAATGTCTATAATGTTTGAGAATAATGGAAGGAATTGGAGATGTATGGGAGAAGAGGAGAACAGGGAGGATACGTAAAACGGTTGAAATATGTAGGATTCAAAAATAATTTGGAATGGACTGGAGCTGACACAAAAAGGAGGAGGTGATCTCACTTCTCTGTCAGTCTTCATGGGGGAAACATCACCTAAAACAACAGGGATGAAAAAGCAAATAAAAATTCATTTAAAGGGACGTTTAAAGGGACATTTAAAGGGACAATTTGGAACTCACGTAAAGGGGAGTGACCTCACTTCCGGATCAGACTGCAGCAGGTGTATTAGGAGGAGTGGGCCTCACTTCTCTGCCTGACAGCAAGGAGATCACATCATCCAAATTCATGGGGATAAAAAAGGAAGAATACGAAAATTAAAAATACAATTAATGCAATACGTATCGAAATTAAAAACTATAATTCATGGGATACTTACCGAAATAAAAAAACACAATTCATGGGATACTTACCTAAATTTAAAATATATATATATATAATTCATGGGTTACTTACCTTACCTACTTACCTTCTCCACGACCACAGAACAGGAACACGGCACCTAAATTGATGAGGGGGAAAGAAGAAAAATTAATATTCAAGTATGACAATCCAAAACAGGATGCATACACAATATGGTTCAAGTGATATGCCTGATGAAGACAAAATAATGTCGAAACGTTGCAACAAGGCTTGAACATCAAAATTCCAATCCGGCCCTGACCATGGTGGGCTCAGTGGCGTGAGCCAGGTCAGAGAGTTGGGGGGTCTGGACAGAAGGGGGACCTTGAAGTGGTTGCCGGTCTGAGAGTGCCTGTGCATTAATGACCTTCCCACCATTAACTTGGTGGGTTGGTGTCTTTTTTCAAACCTATCCAGCCCGTGCCCCTGGCCGGCGTACTGCACTCGAGAACTCTGAAGTCCGGACCCCCCTTAAGTCTCTGTACTCCCACCCACCTGGTCATTCCTGGAGGACGCTGAGGAAACGAAAGAAGTGTGACAAATGGAGAAGGGAACATAAGAAAAAGTGAAAAAATAAAAAAATGGATGATGAAAAAAGAGAAGAGGACTGAAATGGATAATGGAAAGGGAGGTAGGAAACAAAACAAAAAAATTAAAAGAAATTGAAGATTCAAAAGGAGAATGGACACTTAACGGATATAATAAACAAGGAAACAATTAATGAAATACATAGCGAAGAAGAGGTTATACTCTACAGAAAAAAACAAACACAGATTAGAAAAAAAGAAATATAAAATTAATAAAGTTAAAGACTTCAAATAAAACAAAAGCATGGAGCTACCTGATGAAAAGAAAAGTAATAATAAAGAAATCAAAAGATGAATAAATAGAATTACATACACAAACATCATCGACAAAAAAAAGAAAGATAACCAAATTAAAATAAATAATCAATATGCAAATAAACTTATAGGATCTCCGAAAAAAAACAAATTAGAGGAAATGAAAATAATAAATTAAGCATGCATGAAAACAACTTCCATCTCCAGGCAAGAACAGAAAGGGCTCCATAGAGGGTGACTGAAAAATAGCAAGTCTAAGTCTACCTACAGCAGGTATGGTCTTCAAGAGACACAGAGTGGCGAGAGCTCACAAGGCACCTGAAATCCCCCCCCTACCTCGTGGACACTGGTCTTCCAGGAGCCGCTGGAGAGGCCCCTCACATCCAACCACGAGGTTCCGCCCAATCCCTAACCTACCACCTTCTCTCCCGTAACTTCAGACGACCCAACCATTACCGACCCCTGACCTTCCCACTCCAATTCCAACCAACCGACCTCATCCTCCTCCCATCCAAACCCAAGAAGCAGCGAAACCCTAGACCTCCCATTAAATCCACCCATAATCCGACTTACTACAGAAAGTATAAACCAAAAGGTCACACAGATAAATCTTAATATGAGGAATCAAGCAAATGGAAGTATCGGAATGCAGGCACAAAGATAAACCAAATATGGAGATAAATTGAAATTAAAGGATAAAGGAATGAGGACAAAGGTAAGATCTTATTATAATTGAGGAAGATAGGAAGAAGGGAAAAGGGAGGAACTAAACTCTTGAAATTAGGAATTCAAGAAAATGGGAGAAAGGAAGGAGAAAAAGAGAGAGTTGAGTTCAATAAGAATTTGGGAACTGCCTACAAAAAAGGGAGGAAACATACAATCTGAAATAAGGATAAACGAATTAAAAGGAAATTAATCATGAATAGAAGAATACAAGGAATTCAATGAAAAAAAAAATTAGGTACTCCTATAACAATATAAGAAGGCCAACTTACTACCTACATGAGAAAAAGAAATAGAATTAAAAAGGGAAGAATACAAAATTAAAACAATTCAGGATACCGAGAAAAAAAAACAAATTATGGATATTACCAAATAAAAAAAAATATGGAACTGCCAAATACTTAACAATAAATTCAGGCCTATAGTGGATCAAGACCAGCAAAGGGGGAAGGGACTGAAACATGAAGTGGAGCACGACATTAAATGGAGCTACAATGGTCCCATATATGACGAGAATGATAACAAATCAACCAGGCTTGCAACACCTTCAACCGGCCTTCGACCCTACCGCTGGGCCCGCTGCCGTCGGGGGACCTGAAGAGGCGCTGAACCTGCCACCTGACTCCTAAGGCCTCCCTAACCTTCACCAATCGTGGTTGACTTTCAACTAACCTCACCCCCCTCCTCCTCAACCTTGAGCCGCCACTCCGTAACCCGAACATTCCAAACCTAACCCTGGCCCTGACCCAAACCAATCGAACGAAACCTAAACGAACCTAATACCATTAAGCCTAATGGATCACCTTAAATAGCAATGTATGAACAGGAGGCTATTCAAAACACCAACTGACTATGAACAACTGAAGATCGAATGAATAGGGAGGACAAGTAGAAAACTAAGAAAGTAGGGTCAAAAAAATTAAATGGAGATAAAGGAAAGAAGGGTCAAAAATTATGGAGACTCTGGGAAAAGAATATAAAGATAAAGAAGAATGGAGACATGGTAAAGTGAATATGGGAATTAAGGAAAATTTGAACATAGGGGATTAACGAAAGAGAATAAATGACAAAAGGCGAATAATTGGAAGGTACTTACGCGAAAACACTCAAACCAATTCAGGGAAAAAAAAATATAAAGAATTAAAAAGACAATTAAGAAATTAATACATAAAGGAATGACCGAAATTGGAAAAACTAATGGGAATGACATTAGAATACTCACAGGTGATACATCAGGTTATTCCTACTTACTGCGAACAGGAGAAATATCACAAACTCATTAAATAGCGAAAAAAAAAATTAAATTAAGAGTAATAAATTAAATAAACCATAAGTCAGGATACCTAAAAAAATAATGAAATCTGGTTACTCCAAATAACTTCACCTGTGAGACGAACACCATAATTCGCGGCCGAAAGGCGCAACCTAAACAGTTGAGCCAAACAGAGATACAAGGTCAATCAACCAGATACAAAGTTACGATGCCATATCAACAACAACTAAACGTCTATCCGCCCGACCACCAATTCCGGAACGCCAGGGCTCAAAGTGCGATCACCAACTGGGTACCTGAAGGTACTGTATGAGAATGGCTTACATTAACCTCCCACCATACCTGTAAGTGTTCTTTTAACCTACCCTTCCCCTTCCCGCGTAGGCATCAAAACCTAGTCCGTACCCCTAACGTCTCTAATCCCAACCCAACGGTATCCGTGACTTGAGGCGCACCATACCAAACCTAAACTTAACACCAAAACAAATCACTAAACGAAGATTCCATTTACCTTAACCAAAATCCACACCATTCCTATTGACGTACTCCCCAATGCAAAGCCAATCAACCGAAACCTGATACTCCGCCAAAATGGAAACAATAGGGAGGAATCAGAAAGCAAAAAACTAAAAGGCAAAGATGGAAAATAAATTGAGGAGATTAATCAAACAGATAGGGTATAAAGGTAAAGAACGGATATGTGGAAAATTCTAAAATTGAGGATAAGGAAGGAATTAGAGTATTGAGAAGAAAAGGGAATTAAAGTTAAAAGTGGAAAAAGGAAATATTCGGAAAAGAGCACACATAGTAGAAGTGAAATCACTTCCTAAAAGGGAGAAAGCAATAAAATTCAGGAAAACAGAAAAAGAAAATTAAAAAATTTAGGAACTGAAAGAACTAAAGTTCATCGGACTTACCGATAAAGAGATCACGGACTAAAACATGTACACAGGAGATGCTCACCTCTTAGAAAGTAACATCCTAAAATAACAGGAAAAAGAACCAAATTAAAGATAATGCAAAATTATATCAATAAACATCAGGAACTTACATAAATAAAAAAATATAGAACTTAATAATTCTAACATTCTTACATCTGACTGAACTCATCCACTACCTTCCGGACCAAAACTGAACCCAGGTCACTCACGGAGCGAAAAATGGGAAAAAACTGAAAAGACAAACCAAAACTTGCACCAACATTATAAAAGATAACCAATCAGACCATCCCCCTCCAGGCGCGAGGCATCGAAATGGATCCGACACAGGTCCCTCAGGTTCCGATGAGATGAGGATGAAGCCCTTACCCCCACCAAGGGCTTGGTACATCCACCATCCAAACCCAGCTAGTACTGAACATAACTTCACCTTAACCAACTTACATACATTTTGAACCTTATCCGATCCAAAAACCAATCAAAACCACGACCGAACCTCACAATCCGAACCCAATATGAACCAGTAAGCAAGAGTCTAAACCTAAGGCCACCGTACTTAATTTACGTAACTTCCATAAATGACCTAAAATAACGACTATGTATCTTGAAACATATCTAACAATGGAGAATAATGCAATGAGCATCAAAGGAAGATAAACAAATGAAATTGATGAAACTAAACTAATCAATAGGGCAAGAAAGGAGGGACTAACTAGGGAAAGAATGGAATTAATAAGAAGGATAAAAATGGGAAAAAAGGTCAAAAGTAAAAGGAATAGAATGGAATCACTAATGGGTGACCTAGAAGAAAGAGAGCAGGGAAGAGTGGCGTATCACTAGCAAATAATAACAGTTAAATCGAAAAAATAGGAAGACTGAGTAAAAAAATAAGGAGTAATTAATCCTAATATGGGGAACATCACCTAAAAAAACCATAAGAGGGCTAATCTCAAAAAAAATTTAATAATTAACATTTTGACTCCAACGGTCCCGACACGACAGGACAGACATGATAGGCGAACAAGAAAAATACTTCACATGATCCCAAAAAACATACACCATTAGTTATTAAACAGTTATACAAAATAATTCAATTAATCCCACTCAAATCAAACAACCGACGAACCGCACTAAACCATGTGTGATCAAAAAGAATTGAATAAAAAAAGACCTGATCTTCCCAAGTCCATAGTAAGCCTAAACACCATAATTGATGTGGGAATCTTAAAAAATCTATCCAGCCCTGACCGCGACCTGAAACCAGGTCGGACTCGAGCTTGACCAAACTTGGAATGGTTAAGGAGAAGGCAAATGCATCCACCTTAACTGTGACTTGCATCTAACACCGCTGAAACAGTAGAGCAGATTAAGGTCCGTGGACCCTAAAGTACCACCACCATACTCCAGGTGTAGAGTATCAAACACCACCCTGACCTACCGAAACCGACCAATGAGAAACGAGCATGACTATGAAGCACACATCTAAACGAGGAAAACTAAATGACTGGTAAGTACCAATAAAACAACAAACATACCCTGAGATCCCTACTCTAAGAAACAGATATATAGGGAAAAAACCAAATAGATCTAAAACCTAAGATCATGCAAAATTCAAATTAAAGAAAGAACATCACATAAAGCGAACAATGGAGAAAGAAAAGCAATCAAGTATGAAACAAAAGGAAGCATATGATTGAAAGGAAAAATAAGGAATAAAAAAGGAATTGGAGTCAAATGAGGAGTGACCCACTGACAGGAAGGATATTGATGTAGGGGCAACGCGAAAAAAGGAAAACAAAAAAATTAGGGATAAAAAAACTTTGAATGAAACAAATGAATCGATGAATAACATCATTCATCGACTGGACAGCTTAGAAATGGAAAATCAATAAATTACAAGGACATTAAAGTCATAAGGCCATGGACTCACCTAAATTACTTCCGACCAAACAGAACGCACTAATTAATAGACGAAAGTCCATATTCTACAGCAAAACAAACACCATCTATCCTATACAAAAAAATACAAATCAAATAGCATACCTACAACAGCCGAAACGAAATTCAGGACTACAAAAAGGTAATGAGGGACAAAAAATTAAATTTAAATCTAGGATGTACCCTAAGACTTAATGCCAAAACGAATGAAGCAAATATAGAGAACAAATCAACCCCCTATGAAGCAAAACGTGATCCAGACTTCAAGGTCTGAAGAACGGACTAAGGAACGTTGAAGCTGACTCACCAACCCTAACCTGCCTACCTTCATCAACTAACCTATCCATGCCCTGGGCGTAACCAGCGACTGAATCCTACGTCTCAGAGCCTCTTCAATCCTCCACCCGAAGAGGAGTATCCGAACATAGATCAACCCTAAAAGGATGCAAACAGACGAACTCTAAACGACCATTAATCAAACGCAAACTAATAGGTTCACACTGAAATAAGATACCTGGTTCAATAACTCCTACCACGACCTAACTCATAACTTCACTAATTAAAGAAAAAGAAACAAAGGACATACTAAAAGTCAAAATGCATTCAAAAAACCGGAAGAACTAAGTCTCAAAAGAGGTAAATAAGTAAATTTTAATCGGGACAATACATAAAACTACAGAGAAAAGGAATGCATTGGGACTAAAAGGGCATAAAGGAAATTGAAATCACGAAAGGATACTCTATTCATAATGAAAAAGTAGGGAATGTGATTCCGAACTAACAAGGACAACAACAAATAAAAAAAAAAAATGAATATAGAATTAAGATTTGAAATGGACTGAAAAAAAAGGAGCTACCTCACTTCTCACTTCAACCTAACAAACGACACTTAGTAAACAATCAATACAACTAAATTGAATTAAAAGGTAACTACCAAATCTAAAAACACTGAATCACGAAATAATGACTAGGGAGAAACAAAAAATAACAACCAAAGATGCTACAAGTAGAGATTAATTAGAAATTGGAAAAAAAGAACGGATCCATGCAAAATTAATCAATCCAACCAGGAAGAATTGGAGTATTCCAAGAAAACAAAACGTGGACATAGAGTAAAATAAGAATGACTAAGGCAGTATAGCTCCACTTACCGCTCAAGTCATGACACGACCAGGGAGCAGGCAAAGAACTAATTAAATGGGTTGAACAATAAGCATAAAGTTGGCTCCAAGGATGCTTACAATAGCAAATCTAACGTTATTAAGGTTGTCTCAACTTCATCCTCAACCGACCTCCTGAAACCTTCTGAAAAGGACCAATTAAGACAATGAATCCATCAGGACTAATTGAAACGAACATGGATACCATACCCACCAAATTCGTAAGTAATTCTAATAAATATAGCTAACCTAACGGCATATGACCATAACAAGGCAGGACCCCAATTATTGTAAGACCCTTCAACCAATAACCGAAATGATATCACTACTAATATTACCTAATGAAGACTGAGAGAAATACTTAAACTTAACATGACTCAAAACATGGACACGAACCAACAGAAGGATAAATCAATTCATCAGACTGGGGGAAAATCCTAAATCGAAGAAAACAAAAAAACATAAGGGGTTAAAGGAATAAAAGCAATGCCCACCGAAAGAGGATAAAATAGTGAACGCAGTAGTAAACAAAGAGTGCAATGGCTGGATGACATGGGAAACTTAACTTAAGATGAACAATTAAAACTTAAGAGACTAAACATAGTACAAATTTGAATATAAGGGTTCCACCACCTTTAACCAGACTCTGCACAATACTAAAGAATACCCATCTTCTCTCGCAGATACCTAACCAAATACGAACAACAGGAAAGAAAACACTAAAAAATTTAAGGTACTGGAAAAAAAGAACATTTAAAGGTATGGCAAATCAAAAAGAGCAGCATGCTAAGTGATGCCTAAATGAAAAAATGAGTCAGAGGTGAACATGAACTAACCCCTAATGCAGGATACAAAAAAATGAATGAAAAAAAAGTAATGAAAGATAAAAAAGGTCAGTCAAGGTACTAAAACAAAAAACCAATATGGAACTATTGAAAGTGTTTTAAACTCATGGAACTACCTGGTACCTAAAACTCAGCCACCACGTAAAGAGCGCTCCTCAGAGGGAAAAAAGATAAATCTGACTGAAAAACCGAAAGACATTACAAACAATTGTAACGTATTCATTAAACATTACCTCCCTGCAACAAGGCTAACCCACAACTTCCAATACACACCCATCTGCCTATCAACACTACCGCTGCTTCCGAGTCCGACAAAGGAGACTACCAAACAAATGAATCAAAGACTAAATACCCACCAATAATTGATTTAAATAAATCATGTACCCCACAAGTAAAAAAATGGAAATGCAATGTCGAACTTCAAACCTGGCCAACTGGATACGGAGGAACAGAAAGGAGGAGAATAAAAGTGACTTAACATTCCAAAATTGGTGATAAACCAAAAGATGGATCCTTACCTATTCAGGAACATAACTAAACACCGGGTGAACCACCCATTCATAATAAGACTGAACGCATACTGGTCTCAACGGGATCCAAAGGGGAGATCAGAATAACGTAGCATATTAAACCAGATTGGCAATACTCCTAAGAAGAGCTATCTCACTTAATCAGGTCTAAGAAAACACAAAAATATCGACAACTTCAATTCATATCAAAGCAACCTTAAGCATTTAAGGGAAATTGGACGACTAAAGCAGATACTACTCACAAAAATGGACAAAACATTATGGGTATACAACAATACCTCCAATCATCTAAAAAGAAGGGAAAAATAAAGAAAGAAGAAAACAAATAAAACATCAAAGGTTGAAACGAAATAAAGGACAATTTGATGAGGAAGATAATTCAATAGATGATCAGTTCAAGGGGTTACAACTTCCTCCTAACCAAGGATGACACAAATGTGAGGAAAAGGAAGTTGGGAATTAAAAATTAAAGCATTAAGGTGCACATCGAATGATTCAATGGATCTACCGAAAAAGTGTGACTTCACTAGATATCAAACATCAATTGGACCTGACTCTACTCTATCGTCCCACGACCAAGTTAGGGCAGCCACCTGAATTCGGAGGGCGAGAAAGATTACTTCACTAACCTTACCTACTTCACCATACTTAGGCTCTGCTTTTTTTAAACCTAATCCAGCTTGCCACCAGCTTGACCTAAAATTCTAATCCCCTACCAGTACCCAGTCCTGACCGGACGAATTGGACGCTGGAAAAAGGGGGACCTAAATTTTCCAATCGCCTGCCATTTAAACCTTACCCATCCTGGGGTTGTGTTTTTCAAACCAGCGTTCCCGGCCAAGGCCTCTTACCGATTGATCCTACCCCCATTAAATCTCTTAACCCAACCCGTATCCTGCCCCCCTGGAATAGAGCCTAATAACTACCTTAATCTACTAAACCAACTTCCACGAACCTGATAAGAGCTTAACCTATGCTAACCTATACAACACTTAAAGCCTTTTGTTCCAACCATCAAAATTGGATAGGAAAGAAACAAAACAAACCGGAATAGATAATAATTAAGATGGATAAAATAAAAGGAGGAGTGATAGCCCATTTATGGGGGCAAAAAATTATTGGAAACATCACTCGGATAAAGGGACGTTTAAAGGGACATTTAAAGGGACAATTTGGAACTCACGTAAAGGGAGTGACCTCACTTCCGGATCAGACTGCAGCAGGTGTATTAGGAGGAGTGGGCCTCACTTCTCTGCCTGACAGCAAGGAGATCACATCATCCAAATTCATGGGGATAAAAAAGGAAGAATACGAAAATTAAAAATACAATTAATGCAATACGTATCGAAATTAAAAACTATAATTCATGGGATACTTACCGAAATAAAAAAACACAATTCATGGGATACTTACCTAAATTTAAAATATATATATATATAATTCATGGGTTACTTACCTTACCTACTTACCTTCTCCACGACCACAGAACAGGAACACGGCACCTAAATTGATGAGGGGGAAAGAAGAAAAATTAATATTCAAGTATGACAATCCAAAACAGGATGCATACACAATATGGTTCAAGTGATATGCCTGATGAAGACAAAATAATGTCGAAACGTTGCAACAAGGCTTGAACATCGAAATTCCAATCCGGCCCTGACCATGGTGGGCTCAGTGGCGTGAGCCAGGTCAGAGAGTTGGGGGGTCTGGACAGAAGGGGGACCTTGAAGTGGTTGCCGGTCTGAGAGTGCCTGTGCATTAATGGCCTTCCCACCATTAACTTGGTGGGTTGGTGTCTTTTTTCTAACCTATCCAGCCCGTGCCCCTGGCCGGCGTACTGCACTCGAGAACTCTGAAGTCCGGACCCCCCTTAAGTCTCTGTACTCCCACCCACCTGGTCATTCCTGGAGGACGCTGAGGAGGATGGAGCCCTATCCCTACCCTAATCCTTACCTTAACCTCTCCCTACCCTAATCCTCACCTTAACCTCTACGACCTTTCCTGTTTACCCTTAACCCAGGCTTCCCACCCAACCATTCCTATTGACCCTGTGACCTTCCCCATTCCAAAATCCCAATCCAAACCCGAACCCTGAGTCCCTGCCCCGCCACATATCCTAAACCCAAATAGGGAGGAATACAGAAAGTCAAATAGACATACTAAAAGGCAAAGATGGGGCCACACACATGTATAATGGAGGTACTTTAATATGGACAGTAATAGGGTCATAAAGGTAAAGGAACGGGATGGATTGATGGGAAATGTCTATAATGTTTGAGAATAATGGAAGGAATTGGAGATGTATGGGAGAAGAGGAGAACAGGGAGGATACGTAAAACGGTTGAAATATGTAGGATTCAAAAATAATTTGGAATGGACTGGAGCTGACACAAAAAGGAGGAGGTGATCTCACTTCTCTGTCAGTCTTCATGGGGGAAACATCACCTAAAACAACAGGGATGAAAAAGCAAATAAAAATTCATTTAAAGGGACGTTTAAAGGGACATTTAAAGGGACAATTTGGAACTCACGTAAAGGGGAGTGACCTCACTTCCGGATCAGACTGCAGCAGGTGTATTAGGAGGAGTGGGCCTCACTTCTCTGCCTGACAGCAAGGAGATCACATCATCCAAATTCATGGGGATAAAAAAGGAAGAATACGAAAATTAAAAATACAATTAATGCAATACGTATCGAAATTAAAAACTATAATTCATGGGATACTTACCGAAATAAAAAAACACAATTCATGGGATACTTACCTAAATTTAAAATATATATATATATAATTCATGGTTACTTACCTTACCTACTTACCTTCTCCACGACCACAGAACAGGAACACGGCACCTAAATTGATGAGGGGGAAAGAAGAAAAATTAATATTCAAGTATGACAATCCAAAACAGGATGCATACACAATATGGTTCAAGTGATATGCCTGATGAAGACAAAATAATGTCGAAACGTTGCAACAAGGCTTGAACATCAAATTCCAATCCGGCCCTGACCATGGTGGGCTCAGTGGCGTGAGCCAGGTCAGAGAGTTGGGGGGTCTGGACAGAAGGGGGACCTTGAAGTGGTTGCCCGTCTAGGTGCTGTGCATAA
>JAXDDX010000854.1:0-19645 GCA_034670405.1 Hoplostethus atlanticus
AATTCAGCATCCAGCAAATTGTCAGTATTATTAAGCACATGATGACGACCGCCATTCCTCCTGTCAGAAACCCAGAGACCCCACTGCCCTGAAAGCAGGGAATGGGGCTTCAGGAACATACAAGAGTTCATGTGTACTGAAGTCTAGATGTGACCATGAATGTTTCTGCATGGACCTGCTCTGCCTCTGCTTAATTAAAGTTGAATTATGTACATTTGTGTCATGAGCATTGATCTGTTATGTGAGTTGACAAGTCAAGCCTAACAAATCTTACTGCTGTCATCTCTAGCAGTGACTGAATGTTTTGTGCTAGATATGAAACCACTTGTACACATGGCCTCTATTTCTGTTCCTCGTTTAGGATGGCTGCATTGCCAATAGCTTTTGCTAAATCACCTGGCAGCGCTCTTTGTTATATAAGAAACTCATATCTGTATACTTCTAACTGCAAATTGTGTACTTCTAAATGACTCATTATACGACATTTCAGAACCGTCCGGTTAGTTTCCTTACATCAAGTAATCTGTCATGGATTACAACAGGCAAGAGTGACGTCAACTTCACCTGCCTATGACCTGTAAACGCACACAGCTTGCAAGCACAACAGTTTACCAGTGCTGTGTAGGCAAGCAACGGCATAACAGATGGACATGACTATCAACTAGTTCCACAAACGCACAACCACTTTAGTCCGGCTGATTTCTGCTGTGCAAAAGAGCAGGAATTAATTTAGAGCAGCGCTGGGAGATTTCTTTTGAATGTAGTGATGCATTGTTTGACATATTACAAAATTAAAGTGCCAATGAAATTGTATTCCCCTTCAAAAGATTTCAAACTCACTTTGAGTAAAATGACCCATAACCTGACAATTGAAGACTACATAATAGTAAAGCTCTAAAGACAAAATGAAGTCCTGAGGTTTTGGTGCCCTGCTAATAGTGATAAGGATTTAGGTCACTCAGTCTGAGACTCTCTAGTCCGAATACATAAACTGCCTTTATGCCTTTTGTCACTGGCTGACCACCGTAAACTGGTACTCATAGGAAGGGGAGGTGGAGGGGGTGTGTTCAAAGTTAGCCCATAGTGCTCCCTCTAGTGGCAAGATAAATTGCTAATTGAACCTTTTAAATATAACAAGACAACCAATGTCAGAAATGTACATTTTTAGTGAAGAAAATTGTCAAGTGACATGAAAATGACTTGTTTTGCGTTTAAGGTAGGAAGAGGTGTTGGCTAGGAAGAGTCAGCAGTCTTCTGCTTCCTGTGTTTCCTGCCGAAGAACGCAGCCATGCATCCATACTTTTTTCTTTTTCAGCTGTTGGAGAGAGGAACAGAGGTAAAGGTAAACAGAGGAAAACAGTGAAACTTAAACACAAATATAATGTTAAACAATATCCAGTCTGTCTGTACCTGAAGCTGCTCCACAGTTTGTTTCTCCTCCTCTAGCAGCAGGATCTTTGCGTTCAGTTCCTCCTCCTGCTTCTTCCACTCTGCCTCCGTCTTATCCATCTTCAGCTGGTTAGCTTCTTCCCACTGGAGCTGAAGGGTCTTGATTTTAGTTTTCTCCAAGCTGTACCTTTCTGCCAGTTTCTCCTTGAGGAGTTCAGCCTCTCGAGCCAAGAGCCTAGCTCGCTCTTCATCCCACTGGATGTGGGAGGACCTCAGCTGTTCCATGGCAGTCAGGGCCTCTTGTTTCTCACTGAGGCGAGTTGCCTGTTTAGTCTCAGATTCATGTAGGTGTGATCTGAGCTGCTCCTCCACCTCCTTCTGGGCAGACAAGGCCTTTTGAAAGCCTGATGTCATGGTCTCTCTGTTGCTCTGCCAGTCCAGGATAATGGACTGCTTTCCTCTGAGAGGCAACAGCCTAACTGGCCCTTGAACGCAAGGAGTTGGCGTTTCTCTGCCACTCCTGGTGGTTGGGCATCAAGTCAGCCTGCAGGTCTTTGACTTGTTCCTGGCTCTGTTCGGTATCCTGCTGATGGAGAGCCTGCTGACGGACTCTCATCCAGGGCCATGTGGAGTTCAACCATTTTGAGACTGTTGAGCTTCTCAGTCAACTCCTTCTCCCATTCCAGCCTGGCTCTTTCAGCTTGGAGCTCATCAAAGGCCTCTTGTAGAAGGGTTCTCTTCCTTTCACTCTCAGCTAAGGCTGTTTGAAGGCCATCTGTCATCTTTTTCAGTCTGTGTAAGGGTTGTCCTCTTGGCTACCTCAGCAGCCTTTGGTATCTCCTCCTCAGCCTTGGCTATTGCTGCAGCACGCTCATCCAGCTGGGCTGCCTTAAGCTTGTTGTCCTTCATGAGTTGCTCTTCCTTTGCATATTCAACTTTGACTTGAGCATATGTTTTGTCCACCACCTGTTTGCATTCATTGACCTTGGCTCTTTCCTCCTGAAGCTGCTTTTTGTCCTGGTCAAACTCCTTCTTGAGCCCTTCAATGTCCAGAAGCCGCTCCTCAAACTCCTCAAGTTTTACCTTAAACAGGGTAAACTCCTTCCAACATCTCACTCTCCTTCTCAAACTCCTCTTTCTCCTTAAATTGCTTTTTCATCTTTCTCTGTATGTCTTTCTCTGTGTTAGTACCTAACAAAAGTGGTAGGTACCAGATACCACAGGACACCTTCAGAGGTCTTGTGGAGTCCATGCCTCTACGGGTCAGAGCTGTTTTGGCGGCACGAGGGGGACCTACACAATATTGGGCAGGTGGTTTTAATGTTATGGCTGATTGGTGTATACTATAACACAACAGCTGCTCTGATATTTAGCTTAACTCAAATGGAAACAAAAGATGGCTTTAAAACCTATTTCTTATAAATATTGGTGCAAAACAGACTTGTATTTTGAGTTACAACAACAAGACAACATGGCTATCAAGTCCTCAAAAATGTATGAGCATTTACAGTTAGTTTATTTTATTTTAGAAGCACCAGTATGTTGACATTTTTCCCTATGTCTGTTTCTTCTTTGGCTAAGTAACTCTCTGAGGTACGGAGGAAGCCATGATTGGCTGCAAGAATGTTTGCTCATGTGCTGTTTCTTCTTAAGCTAAATGTCTGTCACATCTCTGAGTACGGCAGGATAGACCATGATTGGCTGCAAGAGTGAATGTCTGCTTTGATCAATAAGTCCCCTTCTCAGTCAACTCCTTCTTCTCCCATTCCAGCCTGGCTCTTCAAGCTTGGAGCTCTATGACTAAAGGTCCCATGTAGAATGGTTCTCTTCCTTTACACTGCTCGCTAAGCTGGAAGATCTTATCTTTTCAGTTTGAAGGGACCTTTTATATCGTTTAGATCTGTTGTATTACTGTAACTACAGTGCTGCTAATTGTTTTCAAAAGCCTTTAAAGGTAACATTTTAAAACGCACTGGAGTCCTTAGCTGTTTTTTTATTTATTTTATTAGAAAATGTACAATCTGTAATTCTTCTTCTAGTAATTTGGTTTCCTTAAGATGTTTTTCTCATTGTCCTATGTCCTTTGGTTGTAAAAAAATACTCCTCGTTATATTGTACAGCCTTTATAGCAAGGAATTCCAGTAATGAGGTTTCGGAATTCATTTTCCTAAGCATAAGTGAGCTATGTTATATTATAAAAATTGAGTTAAACCGTTTTGTTTTGTTACATGAGGAAGTTCAAGTCACTTAAGTACGCTCTTTTAGTACTTGTCACATTGTCTGTGAAAATGAATTTGGAGTAGCAGATGAGGCTTTATTTATTGCGGTGTTCTTTTTGCTATTGAATTTAAGATTGGCCATTATTGCGGAAAGTGAGTTCGTTGTACACAGAATGAACATTGTTCTTGTAACTGCGTTTAGACGTTGTTTTGTCCACAAGAAAAACGTTTGTTCAGATCAAATAAATGCTTTACAAATAAAGATATCGCACCCCCAAGTATGAAATCCGTCAGTAATCCTTCCTCGCGCCACGTGCGTGTCTGTGAACAAAACTGATTAGAAAGTGAATGATACCGAATCAAGTACATTAGAATTGTACTTTGTCACTAGTCCCATGGCTGAAGTTGAAGTCCCTGAGTTGCACTCATTGCAAATCCTTTTGATTCAGTCTAGATTGAATAACATTTCTGCACTTGATGGCTACTGGGAAGTGATTTATGTCGTCACTTGCGCGTGACCCAATGCAAACAGTCACTCAAACTTCAAGTTTACTAACTGGTACCTCTGCACGTTCACTTCCCGTAGTCCTCAAATCTGTCTCAACTGATTTTGAAACATTTCCGATTCTTTATACCTAACAAAGTGTAACGATACCACAGACTTGATGGTCTGGGAGTCCATGGCCTCTGACGGCCGACGTTCGCACAATGGGGATCTACCCAAAAACTACTTAGGAGTGTTATGAACTGATTGGTGATACATAAATCATAAGTGCCACATAGTTGTTACTATGAACAAGAGCGCTTTTTTTCTATAATTAGGAACAAAGTATTTTAGTTGCAAGCAAATAATGCTGACAAGCTGCAAGAAACGTTAAATTACTATTTTATTTTAGAAACACCAGTAGTTACTTCCCAGTCCTTGTAATAATCTAACTGAATATGTGAAACCCATAATCTCCAAAACTAAGTTGCCAACCATCAAAGTAATGTTGTCGGGGAATAAGCCGAAAACCGACACTGAGGCCACATGCGAGAGACTACTGAGAGTGTGGGGTGTAAAAACTTGAATCATCATGGCGAAGCAATGTTGCACAGCTTAGAGAAGTGCGTGATACAATCGTGTTGTCAAGTTCTATATTACCTCACATAATATCTTTATGTGAAGCAATAATATGCACTAGGTGTCAACGAATGGAGTCCGTTTGAGAGAATCTTTCTATTTACATTAACAAGATAAACACCACATTGCGGAAATGAGTTTGTAAAACACAACTAGCAAACAACTACCAGATACAACATCAAAAGCAATCAGCATATGAAACTGAGCCAATGCCTCGGTAGGCCATAACATCGAGGAACTCAGGATGGTGTGCAACTACAATGTGCCACATCAGTCAATAGACACAGCCATTAAGCAAGTTGAGATAAAGATCAAGTTGCCAACAGGTGCACATTATATAGTTGGGCCTTGAAGGTGACATGGTCACATAAATAGGTCATGCTTGAGGCTGCGTTACACTCACCCCCGGATGTATTTCAACTTGCAAACATAAGGCAGAAGCTTCAAAAATAAAACATGCAATCGCAATGAAGCTAATTTAAACTTTTCAACAATTACAAGTTGTGGAATATAAATTATGCAATTGAGATTCAATTTAATTACAGTTTGATTAAACCAATTGATAATTGACAGACTTAAAGCTGCACTAAGGGCCTTCACACTTTTTTGTTTTGAAGGTGTGAATGCAGCATCATCGGTTTCAGTTGCAGGTGGAGAAAACGATAGCGGTGTCCTAGCAGTGGAGAAAAAGCTAGAGTGCAAACAAACCCTTATGCAAACATCTCTTCTCGCTGCAGTGAATTGTGGTCTATTGAGGCTCTATACAGTATGCTGTCACAACTTAACCAAAACTTAACCACTACCAGAAAAGGGCTTTTTGTGCTTGCCCAAAACCCAGGCCACTCTGGGTGAGGCTTCAGTTGCTCTCTCTTGCAGTGTCATAGATCTGACAAACATTCTGTTGGTGGCTTGATATGAAGATTTCAACTGACTAAGTTTTGCTGTCCTCACCTCTGTGTTCTGGGGATAGTGCTGCTCAAAATGACTGCTGGCGTTTCACATTACCACTCTTTATGATGGCCACAAGCACATTGGTTTGGTGCTGGACTGTGGCAGAATGAATGCATATCTCTCTGTCCATTCCTCTTTGAATTCTCTGTTCTCTTGATCAACTTTGCTTTTCTTTCAAACTTTGAGAACGACATGCTGCTAGTTAGCATCAGCAATACCGTTCGCAGGTCCCTGACTGACTGACAGCACTGTTGCCAACTCTGTTTCAAACAAAGTAGCTATTGGCTGCTCAAAAGGTCACTTGGGGCCCGCTGACAGGCCCCTACCCTCTCCCCCTGCTCTGATCAGACTGGACACTCTCCTGTTACAGCGGAGGAGAGTACAGGAGGGTGAGGAGCAGGGAAACCCCACATGTGGTGCCAGAGTGAGGCAGAGCTCTCTCACTAAGCCCTTCAGAGTACAGAGCTACATAAGAGATTTATTTCTATTGTCAACATATTGTCAAATATTCTTGGGAGTGGTTGACATCATGTACACTGCTTTGTCTTGTTTTTCAGATGCCACCCACAAACCCCACAACACATCCTGGTCATCTGCCAAACCGCCCATCTCTCAACCCCCTAGGAGAGGGGCAGTGGACTCTAGGGTATCCCATCGTAACTCGACCCCTTTCACCTTGTTTATGTGTATATATGTGGTTATCTGTGAGCAGTAACATGTTCATGTGCACGGAGGCTTGAGTAAGGCCTTTCTTTACTAAAGCAACTAAGAGTTCTAGGATTTTGTCAGCTAATTGATTAGCTGCAACTCTGTCAAATTAAATGCCATTTGCTGTTCTACATCATGCAGAAGGTCCATCACAAATCTAGTGCTTATAAATGATAAATCATATTGTAAACATTTTAGTGATGCCAGGGATGTACTTATCTTGCCGGTGATGATCTATGATGAATTATCATTTACTATGATATTTTATGTACATGTGTGTTGACTGCATTTTAAAATGGCCAGTTAATCATCAGGATGAGTAAGAAAAATAGACATTCCTTTACATGATTAATTGTTTTTCTTTTACATCTGGTTTGAAATGTTGCTTTACACCTTTCAGCGATGGCTGATACAAAATATGAAGCTTTGTTTTGATCTTAGCTTGATGCATCTATTCATTACCTTTAGAAGAATCCTAATCAACTTGACCAAAATCTTATAGTATAGGAACTGCTGTGCTCCCTTTTTCATACTTCATGCATCCTACCACTTTTCTTCTGCTACAGCAAGAACAACAAAGGCACACATATTGCAGTAGAACAACATTCATTCTCTGCATAGTTTAGTTATTCATTCCACTTCCTAATAACAATACACACCGATGTCACCACCATACCACCAGACGTTTTCCACCTCTGGGCATGGACTGACCCTCTCCACAGGAGCACCTGGGAAAGAGTTAAACGAAATGATAGCTAGCTGGCGAACTACCTATTGGCACCTAGTCAAGCATCATATGTTTTGAATCAGGTTCTGTAATTCCTGTGTCTTCTGGCAAGTTAATTCATTCATTAAATGTCAATACTGGTCTGTGTTTTTGTGCCTTGTCAACTGGATTTATAGCCCATTTGACCCCCCATATTAACTAATATTAATGGTGTTAACTAACATATTGTAACGTGAGGGTTCGATATGTGGTGGTTGGATCACACTTAATGAGAAGCGACAGCAGGATGGAGACGGATAACTTTCTTAAGCAGCACTTTACTGTTCTTTTCACTACATCAGTCTCACAACAACACTTCCTTGTCTCTAAATCACATGTGGCTGAACTAACCAATCAGAAGCTAGAAGGACTTAGACTGAGGTAAATGTGAGGAAAACCACAGAGGTAGATTCAGGAGATTATTTTAACTGTTTTAAAGATGCTGATGTACATATTTAAACATGTAAATAATAACTAATATTGTAAATATATTTTTAGTAAATTAACTCAAATATATGAATTAACTTAACTTCTAAACCTTACAATATTGTATTAGTACCAAATCATTATGTTCAAAGGTATTAATTCACTACCAATAGTGACCAAGGTATGACTCATGTCATTGTTGAGCTTTGTGAAATCCTGATTCATTAATTCTTGTTGATTCCTGCATTAGTTAATGTATTAATTCATGCTTATTATGAAGTGTTACCCATAATTCTAGTAAGTCTGCTAATGCTAATGCATGTTACAAGGCTTTACAACATCAGTAGGGGGCTTCACAATCTTATCTGATGCTCTCTGGTCTGTTACCTAACTGTTGTTATGGAAAATAATAATGTAAGTGTGCTTATAATATGCTTAAAGTATGAACTGTGTAATAAAATGTATGCATACGTATAGTCACAGCCAGTGGAAAACTACTGAGCTGAGAGGGGTATATGTTTCCTCTTTTCCCATCATTATTAGCTGGAAGTTTATTACAACTGTTGCATTGTTCTGAAAGACAGTTTTGTTGGAAATGTCAAGGACACAAGCAGTTCCTGGGAGCGCAGGACGAGTCGTAGGGAGTTAGAGCAGGATGTTCTAACTATGATAGAAAGTACTCCTTTTCTGCCAGGTGTCTGTGCCTGGTGGTGCCTTCATTAAACTGCCTTGAACTGTGAAAGAGATAGTATTAGTCATGTGGCTTAGCATGACTCAGCATATTAGAAAGGTATATAAAGCTTGACTGATGTAACCTGTCTTTGCTCTCTACCTGGAACAACCCTCTTGGTTGCGAAAGGTATTGTGCCTGCTTGCAAGCATTAAAGGCCTCTGAGACATATATTGTGTTATAGCTTTATTGAGCTGTTCTCACCAACTAGACAAAGTGCAATTGACTTTAAATTGCCACGACACTGTGTGATGACATTAGGCTAGGACAATGCAATAGCCTACCCTAGAATGCATTCTTGATGTCATTTCACTCAATAAACAACAAAGTAACGTTGTCCCTCTTTCCATGACACAAACGCTGTCTTTGCTTCAGTTGCTTGGACAAAGTAAAGCAATAATCTGTCATAAATTAGCATTTTCAAAGGAGCAGTCCTACATTTATGGAAACGTAATGTAAACTCTTCAAGCTCCTATAGGCTCTATAATATTCCTCAAGGAACTTCTAGCTTATAATAGTGCTGAGTAGTGAATTTATAGTGACCTCAGCAGGCTTGAGCTTCTGTAGCTACCTGCCTTTTCTTTGCTGCAGTGCAGAGTCATCTATTTATTCCAAACAAACTGCTGAATCCTGACTGGACATAAGAATCTTCCACTTTGGAAATGATTCTGTGTGGCCATCTTGGGCCCTGTTTCTCCAATCAATGCTCAGGCATATTTCTATGGTTATATGAGGTGCGCATGTCACATGAAATGCTGAACCGCTCTTCTTGTGAAGAGAGAGCAAGTCAATTAGTCATTAGAGCTGATCAGCAACACCTGTGGCACCAGTAGAAAGCACTTTTAAGCGCTGCTGCAGCTCAGGCAGCCGTTTTGTATTGGTGATCAAAGCAATGGGGACTGCTTGGGCACTGGTTTTCGCTGGACTCATTGTTTGGATTGCAAGAGGTCTGTATATCTCTGAGACGCTGTTTAAACCTGTATTTATCAACCTGTAAGACTACTGGGGAGGACGGCAAGTTTAAGAGTAAGCCCGTAGACTTTCAGCCACCATGTCTGGCATGATCGTGTTGCTGTTGTTCCTCTTGATTTTGCCAGAGTAGTCTTACTTACTTGGCATTTGTAACTCGAGGAGTGAGGGCGTGTCTACACATAGTGACCCATCCTGGGCGAGAAGTCTTGTCTTAATTTGAGTGGTAAGAAATCAGTCTCGGTGATCAGCTGTGCTGTCAAAAGCTGCAGTATTCTCTGCTAACTGCAAGTGCCTCATCCGCAGGCTCTTGTCTACCAGTTGAAGGCCTCAATCTAAGACATGAGGGTCATTTTAAGAGAAGCTTGGGAGGTAAGGCTGAAAGTGAGGTATGGCGGCTAACCTTTTCTAGCTACTTGCAGGATATAACTTCATTCCTCTTGTACTGCAGAGGGGTTACCCGGTGACGTCTCTCTTGAGGATGTCGTCAAACTTTTCCAGTTATTGGATCACGTGGGTGATGAGGGTTCCCCATCAAACGATGCTGCATCAGGTAAGCAGGTTCTCTAAAAAATTGTCTAAAGGCAATTTAGTGTGTGTTGCCTTGTTCTGGGTTTATAGGCTGAAGAGTGGCACCAGAAACTGAATTTGAGTTATTTGACTTTGTCAGGCTCAAACTGTAATTAAATCAATTGCATAATTTATATTCTACAACTTGTACAACTCAATATGGGTATCTTGAGCATTCAGTATCATTACACGTTCCTAATATCAGTGTTTATGTTAAACAGTACAACTGGAACACGGCGGCAACGGGACGGCAAGCGACGGCGGCAACGGGACGGCGAGCGACGGCAGCAACAGGCGGATCCGAGCACTGGCGCTAGAGCTGACGCGACTGGCTAAGCGGCTCCGCGCGCTGGAGGACAGAGCTGATGCGGATCCGAGTGCCGGCGGGAGTGCCGGCGGGAGCGCTGGTGCTAGAGCTGACGCGACTGGCTGAGAAGATGCGAGCTCTGGAGGTAGCTCTGGAGGGAGTGCTGGCGCTGATGTGAGCGGCGGCGGCAACGTGACTGACCTGCATTCTTCAGTCAGTGCTGCAAATGGAACTGGTCCTGAAACTACAAATTCTGTCTCAGGAAGGCGGCCAATTCAGCATCCAGCAAATTGTCAGTATTATTAAGCACATGATGACGACCGCCATTCCTCCTGTCAGAAACCCAGAGACCCCACTGCCCTGAAAGCAGGGAATGGGGCTTCAGGAACATACAAGAGTTCATGTGTACTGAAGTCTAGATGTGACCATGAATGTTTCTGCATGGACCTGCTCTGCCTCTGCTTAATTAAAGTTGAATTATGTACATTTGTGTCATGAGCATTGATCTGTTATGTGAGTTGACAAGTCAAGCCTAACAAATCTTACTGCTGTCATCTCTAGCAGTGACTGAATGTTTTGTGCTAGATATGAAACCACTTGTACACATGGCCTCTATTTCTGTTCCTCGTTTAGGATGGCTGCATTGCCAATAGCTTTTGCTAAATCACCTGGCAGCGCTCGTTGTTATATAAGAAACTCATATCTGTATACTTCTAACTGCAAATTGTGTACTTCTAAATGACTCATTATACGACATTTCAGAACCGTCCGGTTAGTTTCCTTACATCAAGTAATCTGTCATGGATTACAACAGGCAAGAGTGACGTCAACTTCACCTGCCTATGACATGTAAACGCACACAGCTTGCAAGCACAACAGTTTACCAGTGCTGTGTAGGCAAGCAACGGCATAACAGATGGACATGACTATCAACTAGTTCCACAAACGCACAACCACTTTAGTCCGGCTGATTTCTGCTGTGCCAAAGAGCAGGAATTAATTTAGAGCAGCGCTGGGAGATTTCTTTTGAATGTAGTGATGTATTGTTTGACATATTACAAAATTAAAGTGCCAATGAAATTGTATTCCCCTTCAAAAGATTTCAAACTCACTTTGAGTAAAATTACCCATAACCTGACAATTGAAGACTACATAATAGTAAAGCTCTAAAGACAAAATGAAGTCCTGAGGTTTTGGTGCCCTGCTAATAGTGATATAAGGATTTAGGTCACTCAGTCTGAGACTCTCCTAGTCCGAATACATAAAACTGCCTTTATGCCTTTTGTCACTGGCTGACCACCGTAAACTGGTACTCATAGGAAGGGGAGGTGGAGGGGGTGTGTTCAAAGTTAGCCCATAGTGCTCCCTCTAGTGGCAAGATAAATTGCTAATTGAACCTTTTAAGTATAACAAGACAACACCAATGTCAGAAATGTACATTTTTAGTGAAGAAAATTGTCAAGTGACATGAAAATGACTTGTTTTGCGTTTAAGGTAGGAAGAGGTGTTGGCTAGGAAGAGTCAGCAGTCTTCTGCTTCCTGTGTTTCCTGCCGAAGAACGCAGCCATGCATCCATACTTTTTTCTTTTTCAGCTGTTGGAGAGAGGAACAGAGGTAAAGGTAAACAGAGGAAAACAGTGACACTTAAACACAAATATAATGTTAAACAATATCCAGTCTGTCTGTACCTGAAGCTGCTCCACAGTTTGTTTCTCCTCCTCTAGCAGCAGGATCTTTGCGTTCAGTTCCTCCTCCTGCTTCTTCCACTCTGCCTCCGTCTTATCCATCTTCAGCTGGTTAGCTTCTTCCCACTGGAGCTGAAGGGTCTTGATTTTAGTTTTCTCCACGCTGTACCTTTCTGCCAGTTTCTCCTTGAGGAGTTCAGCCTCTCGAGCCAAGAGCCTAGCTCGCTCTTCATCCCACTGGATGTGGGAGGACCTCAGCTGTTCCATGGCAGTCAGGGCCTCTTGTTTCTCACTGAGGCGAGTTGCCTGTTTAGTCTCAGATTCATGTAGGTGTGATCTGAGCTGCTCCTCCACCTCCTTCTGGGCAGACAAGGCCTTTTGAAAGCCTGATGTCATGGTCTCTCTGTTGCTCTGCCAGTCCAGGATAATGGACTGCTTTCCTCTGAGAGGCAACAGCCTAACTGGCCCTTGAACGCAAGGAGTTGGCGTTTCTCTGCCACTCCTGGTGGTTGGGCATCAAGTCAGCCTGCAGGTCTTTGACTTGTTCCTGGCTCTGTTCGGTATCCTGCTGATGGAGAGCCTGCTGACGGACTCTCATCCAGGGCCATGTGGAGTTCAACCATTTTGAGACTGTTGAGCTTCTCAGTCAACTCCTTCTCCCATTCCAGCCTGGCTCTTTCAGCTTGGAGCTCATCAAAGGCCCCTTGTAGAAGGGTTCTCTTCCTTTCACTCTCAGCTAAGGCTGTTTGAAGGCCATCTGTCATCTTTTTCAGTCTGTGTAAGGGTTGTCCTCTTGGCTACCTCAGCAGCCTTTGGTATCTCCTCCTCAGCCTTGGCTATTGCTGCAGCACGCTCATCCAGCTGGGCTGCCTTAAGCTTGTTGTCCTTCATGAGTTGCTCTTCCTTTGCATATTCAACTTTGACTTGAGCATATGTTTTGTCCACCACCTGTTTGCATTCATTGACCTTGGCTCTTTCCTCCTGAAGCTGCTTTTTGTCCTGGTCAAACTCCTTCTTGAGCCCTTCAATGTCCAGAAGCCGCTCCTCAAACTCCTCAAGTTGTACCTTAAACAGGGTAAACTCCTTCCAACATCTCACTCTCCTTCTCAAACTCCTCTTTCTCCTTAAATTGCTTTTTCATCTTTCTCTGTATGTCTTTCTCTGTGTTAGTACCTAACAAAAGTGGTAGGTACCAGATACCACAGGACACCTCCAGAGGTCTTGTGGAGTCCATGCCTCTACGGGTCAGAGCTGTTTTGGCGGCACGAGGGGGACCTACACAATATTGGGCAGGTGGTTTTAATATTATGGCTGATTGGTGTATACTATAACACAACAGCTGCTCTGATATTTAGCTTAACTCAAATGGAAACAAAAGATGGCTTTAAAACCTATTTCTTATAAATATTGGTGCAAAACAGACTTGTATTTTGAGTTACAACAACAAGACAACATGGCTATCAAGTCCTCAAAAATGTATGAGCATTTACAGTTTTTTTATTTTTATTTTATTTTTTAGAAGCACCAGCATGTTGACATTTTTCTGTCTGTTTCTTCTTTGGCTAAGTAACTCTCTGAGGTACGGAGGAAGCCATGATTGGCTGCAAGAATGTTTGCTCATGTGCTTATGTAACATAGTTAAAAAAGGTTCAGGTTAAATCCCGCTAAATGGGATAACTATTCCATCTGCTGTTATAAAATTGTATCTACATTTAATAATAATGGCAAAGGATTATGGGTAATCCTCATAGTAACTGAGGATTTGCCGTAAGGTAACGTGTCTATAAATGTCTGTGGACAAAATAATTGTATCTAACTTAAAAAGCACATAAAAGTTGAGCTAGCTTTATTTGGGTTGATATTAATTGTTTTAGAGTAAATTCGCCATGTTTTTGTTAAGCTAAGCCATTCGTTTTAGTGTGTTTTGTTACCACTGGAGGAGAGATCTCTCCAATAGCTAGCTAACATTAACGTATCGCCGTCTTTCCAGACAAGACGAGTATACTTTTGTCCACAAAGAAGATGACCTACTGTCCTTTGTTTGTCATAAATGCAGGTATGTTTGGTAATGTTTTAAATATGCAGATGAGGTATCGTTTAATATCGTTTAATTGCCTTCTGTGTCTTGTAATGTAATGTAACTAAGTTGCATTGCATAATTAGTTACATAATCGTTATAAAAAGAAAAATACTATTAAAAAGGGTAACAGTCCAGTGTGAGAAATCTGAAATCTGTGGGAGAGTGGCAGTTTCTGTTTTATTTATTTATTTTAATTACATGAAAAATGTAAACAATCTGTAATCCTCATAGTAACTGAGGATTTGCCGTAAAACAAGACGGAGTATGATTTTGTCCACAAAGAAGATGACCTACTGTCCTTTGTTTGTCATGAATGCAGAATAAACCTGCTGTTACAACAAATCTGACCAGCTCCGGAATTATTCAAGCAGAAGACATTCCACAGAGGTTACACTTAGTAATGGATCCTGGTCCCGGGGAATTCACTTTTCCTCTGAGTAACGGCGCATTTCAACCGATGCATGAGTGCCTGATGAGCGGTGATGAGCTGTTGGACTGACAAAACTTGAGTGTCAAAGACCGCCGATATCCCTTGTTTTGCTGTAGCTGAGCTTGAGGTAAGTGCAGGAGTCACTGGTGAAGTACAGCTTCTTAGTAGGTTACTCTCTTGTCACTATTCTTTCAGTGGCTGAATGAATGAATTCACTCGGGAGGTGTCACGCGAGAGTGAAGCGCGTTGTATTTGATTGGCGGTGTTCTTTTTGCTATTTGAATTTAACGTATTTTGGCCCATTCATTCGCGGGAAAGTGATGTTACGTCTGATGCGCGCACACAGCACACACAGACACTCACACTGCGTTGCTTTGCTAACTGGCGCTTCTAGACGTTCCTCGTTCTTGTAGCCTAAATAACAATCGAAATCAACGATTTTGAAAATTTGCCACAATTACATAATTAAAATGACTATTACAATTATAAACACGATTATCGCCCACCCCTAGCACTGACTGAAGATTGCAGGTCAGTCACATTGCCGCCTTCGCTCGCCGCCACGTTCCAGTTGTACTGTTTAACATAAACACTGACATTAGGAAAGTGTAATGATACTGAATGCTCAAGATACCCATATTGAGAAGTCGTATGGGCTTTCATTAGTGCCATCAGAAATTGAAGTCCACTATTGATCCTCATTGCATTCAACTCTCACCTTTTATTTCAGACTAGTTTGGAATAAAGATTTCAATGCACTGTGCAATGGGGGAGATATTTAATGCCCCTTGACAAGCGTGACAACTGGCAAACAGTCAAAATAAAGTTTATTGATTGAGTCTGCGCTGGTTTACTTCCCGAGTCCCCGGATGTGTCTCGAACTGAATTTGAACACACCATTTTTACTCCAAACTAGAGTGAAATAAAACAATGAATGTGTGGCGGGGGCAATGGGAAGGACCGACAACGCCACCTGGGGAATCTCACCCCGGGAAATACTACTTACAAGTTTTGAATATTGGGTTGAAAAGTAAATGATAAGGCACACAGGTTCGTTACTGATGAGACAGAGCCGTGTTTCTAAATTAAACCAAAGTATTTTATTGAAAGCAAAATAAGCTGGGCAAAGGACCAGAACCGTTAAAATACTATTTTATTACAGTCACTAAAAGCAGGCCTGAATACAAAATCTAAAATTGTAAGAGTACCCTAAGATACCCAAAAACTACCAGTCCAACATAAAGTAAGGACAACTAAGGAAAACTGAACTGAGGCCACTTGTAGAGAGGCAGACTACACTGAGGAGTGCCCAGGGGTGCTACCACTTAATCACCTCATGTGCAACACAGCAATCCTCACAGCATTAAATAGTGCAGTCTACAATCGTGTCCCAAGTGCTTTTACTCACATACATATCGTGTGGGAACCTCACTATAGGTGCCTAGCCTCTCAACAATATGGCGCTCCGCTCCTCTGAAAGAAAGAAACTAATACAAACAAATAAACACCCCACTTGGCTGGACAATGGTTTGTAAAAACACAACTAAGACAAAACAATACAGGCAGAATAGGACAAATCAAAAGGGCAAAACAGCAGTAGTAAAACAGGTGAGCCACCTCTGGTATGGGATAACACTGGGGGTCACTCAGGAAGGTGGGCAGGACAACAATGGTGTTCCAACTGCAGCACAGACACCAGCCACAACCGGAGCCAGGAGACTGAGCCAAGGCCAACAGGTGCCTTATATAGTCTGGGCCTGATGAGGGAATTGGTTGGGGGAGGAGTCATGCTTGAGGCTGCGTTCACTAACACCACCCAGGGCACTGTATTCACTTGCCTAAGGGAGCCTTCCCCACCACAATCGCAATGAAGCTAATTTAAACTTTTCAACAATTACAAGTTGTGGAATATAAATTATGCAATTGAGATTCAATTTAATTACAGTTTGATTAAACCAATTGATAATTGACAGACTTAAAGCTGCACTAAGGGCCTTCACACTTTTTTGTTTTGAAGGTGTGAATGCAGCATCATCGGTTTCAGTTGCAGGTGGAGAAAACGATAGCGGTGTCCTAGCAGTGGAGAAAAAGCTAGAGTGCAAACAAACCCTTATGCAAACATCTCTTCTCGCTGCACTGAATTGTGGTCTATTGAGGCTCTATACAGTATGCTGTCACAACTTAACCAAAACTTAACCACTACCAGAAAAGGGCTTTTTGTGCTTGCCCAAAACCCAGGCCACTCTGGGTGAGGCTTCAGTTGCTCTCTCTTGCAGTGTCATAGATCTGACAAACATTCTGTTGGTGGCTTGATATGAAGATTTCAACTGACTAAGTTTTGCTGTCCTCACCTCTGTGTTCTGGGGATAGTGCTGCTCAAAATGACTGCTGGCGTTTCACATTACCACTCTTTATGATGGCCACAAGCACATTGGTTTGGTGCTGGACTGTGGCAGAATGAATGCATATCTCTCTGTCCATTCCTCTTTGAATTCTCTGTTCTCTTGATCAACTTTGCTTTTCTTTCAAACTTTGAGAACGACATGCTGCTAGTTAGCATCAGCAATACCGTTCGCAGGTCCCTGACTGACTGACAGCACTGTTGCCAACTCTGTTTCAAACAAAGTAGCTATTGGCTGCTCAAAAGGTCACTTGGGGCCCGCTGACAGGCCCCTACCCTCTCCCCCTGCTCTGATCAGACTGGACACTCTCCTGTTACAGCGGAGGAGAGTACAGGAGGGTGAGGAGCAGGGAAACCCTACATGTGGTGCCAGAGTGAGGCAGAGCTCTCTCACTAAGCCCTTCAGAGTACAGAGCTACATAAGAGATTTATTTCTATTGTCAACATATTGTCAAATATTCTTGGGAGTGGTTGACATCATGTACACTGCTTTGTCTTGTTTTTCAGATGCCACCCACAAACCCCACAACACATCCTGGTCATCTGCCAAACCGCCCATCTCTCAACCCCCTAGGAGAGGGGCAGTGGACTCTAGGGTATCCCATCGTAACTCGACCCCTTTCACCTTGTTTATGTGTATATATGTGGTTATCTGTGAGCAGTAACATGTTCATGTGCACGGAGGCTTGAGTAAGGCCTTTCTTTACTAAAGCAACTAAGAGTTCTAGGATTTTGTCAGCTAATTGATTAGCTGCAACTCTGTCAAATTAAATGTCATTTGCTGTTCTACATCATGCAGAAGGTCCATCACAAATCTAGTGCTTATAAATGATTAATCATATTGTAAACATTTTAGTGATGCCAGGGATGTGCTTATCTTGCCGGTGATGATCTATGATGAATTATCATTTACTATGATATTTTATGTACATGTGTGTTGACTGCATTTTAAAATGGCCAGTTAATCATCAGGATGAGTAAGAAAAATAGACATTCCTTTACATGATTAATTGTTTTTCTTTTACATCTGGTTTGAAATGTTGCTTTACACCTTTCAGCGATGGCTGATACAAAATATGAAGCTTTGTTTTGATCTTAGCTTGATGCATCTATTCATTACCTTTAGAAGAATCCTAATCAACTTGACCAAAATCTTATAGTATAGGAACTGCTGTGCTCCCTTTTTCATACTTCATGCATCCTACCACTTTTCTTCTGCTACAGCAAGAACAACAAAGGCACACATATTGCAGTAGAACAACATTCATTCTCTGCATAGTTTAGTTATTCATTCCACTTCCTAATAACAATACACACCGATGTCACCACCATACCACCAGACGTTTTCCACCTCTGGGCATGGACTGACCCTCTCCACAGGAGCACCTGGGAAAGAGTTAAACGAAATGATAGCTAGCTGGCGAACTACCTATTGGCACCTAGTCAAGCATCATATGTTTTGAATCAGGTTCTGTAATTCCTGTGTCTTCTGGCAAGTTAATTCATTCATTAAATGTCAATACTGGTCTGTGTTTTTGTGCCTTGTCAACTGGATTTATAGCCCATTTGACCCCCCATATTAACTAATATTAATGGTGTTAACTAACATATTGTAACGTGAGGGTTCGATATGTGGTGGTTGGATCACACTTAATGAGAAGCGACAGCAGGATGGAGACGGATAACTTTCTTAAGCAGCACTTTACTGTTCTTTTCACTACATCAGTCTCACAACAACACTTCCTTGTCTCTAAATCACATGTGGCTGAACTAACCAATCAGAAGCTAGAAGGACTTAGACTGAGGTAAATGTGAGGAAAACCACAGAGGTAGATTAAGGAGATTATTTTAACTGTTTTAAAGATGCTGATGTACATATTTAAACATGTAAATAATAACTAAATATTGTAAATATATTTTTAGTAAATTAACTCAAATATATGAATGAACTTAACTTCTAAACCTTACAATATTGTATTAGTACCAAATCATTATGTTCAAAGGTATTAATTCACTACCAATAGTGACCAAGGTATGACTCATGTCATTGTTGAGCTTTGTGAAATCCTGATTCATTAATTCTTGTTGATTCCTGCATTAGTTAATGTATTAATTCATGCTTATTATGAAGTGTTACCCATAATTCTAGTAAGTCTGCTAATGCTAATGCATGTTACAAGGCTTTACAACATCAGTAGGGGGCTTCACAATCTTATCTGATGCTCTCTGGTCTGTTACCTAACTGTTGTTATGGAAAATAATAATGTAAGTGTGCTTATAATATGCTTAAAGTATGAACTGTGTAATAAAATGTATAGTATAGTCACAGCCAGTGGAAAACTACTGAGCTGAGAGGGGTATATGTTTCCTCTTTTCCCATCATTATTAGCTGGAAGTTTATTACAACTGTTGCATTGTTCTGAAAGACAGTTTTGTTGGAAATGTCAAGGACACAAGCAGTTCCTGGGAGCGCAGGACGAGTCGTAGGGAGTTAGAGCAGGATGTTGTAACTATGATAGAAAGTACTCCTTTTCTGCCAGGTGTCTGTGCCTGGTGGTGCCTTCATTAAACTGCCTTGAACTGTGAAAGAGATAGTATTAGTCATGTGGCTTAGCATGACTCAGCATATTAGAAAGGTATATAAAGCTTGACTGATGTAACCTGTCTTTGCTCTCTACCTGGAACAACCCTCTTGGTTGCGAAAGGTATTGTGCCTGCTTGCAAGCATTAAAGGCCTCTGAGACATATATTGTGTTATAGCTTTATTGAGCTGTTCTCACCAACTAGACAAAGTGCAATTGACTTTAAATTGCCACGACACTGGTATGAATTACGGAAAAAAAGCCCCCTAAAAGCATTTTTTGGGCCCTTTAAAAAACCAAAAAAATTTT
>JAXDDX010000855.1:0-19516 GCA_034670405.1 Hoplostethus atlanticus
CAGTTAAGAAAAAAAACTAAAACAGACCATGCATTTCCATAGTCACAAACACCCCAATGCCCTCCCCTTGTTTGCCGTGTGGTCAGTTGTGAGTATTAACCCTAAAAACACATTCCATAGCCCACAGATGGTCCCACAACCCCCAATGCCACACGGATGGTCAATGCCCTCCCGTTCCGGATCAAAACAACTAATGAATGACAACTCCGATCCACACCCTCGGGAATACCTCCACATTAGGATCATTAAATAATTAAAAGATCACAACATGACACATCACACAGGGCATCATTCAAAACTGACAAATTACTGACAGGCTGTCGATCAAATGGAGGTCTATATGTCATCAATCAAAACTGTCTAATACTGATAAGATATCAATCAAAACTGTCAACTTTGACAGGTCATCAATCAAATGGGGGTCATCAATCAAATTTTGACATAAGGCAGGCCATATTAACTACTACTGCTGATGTTGTTTTGAGCTGAGATGTTTTAGGGTTTTTCTAGACCATGATCACAGGAAGTCTTGTGACATGAATGATAACTTGTTTGTTTTTTCCATATTGTTGTGTAAACCAGAATTATCTCTCCTTTTTGTTTTTTTAATCATAGTGTTTTGTCAGTTTTTAATGCAATGCTTCAATGTTTTGTCACTGCAACTAAACACATAAGTGTGATGCATAAATGAACAAAAAGGTTTCATTTTAATCATGTGAATGTAGTGATTTAGGCTAGTAGATAAACGACTTGCTGAGTGTGCGCTGTTGTTTTCATAAATGGTTAAATCATCATGTAAAGTGAGCTCTGACCATATGAATTTGCTGGCTAACATCACTGAAGATAATTCTTTAAGCTCTAACGTTCAGCCTCTTCATGTTAGCTGGAAAGTTCAGTCTATCAGGGTACAGAGCCAGTAGGTTAGTTAGGAAGGTAAGATTATTGGATTTAAAAAATGATCTTTGTTTCATTTCGTGTACAAGAAAAGGAGAAGGTACCAAGTTTAAAAAACCTTTAATGTACATCTGCCTGTTACCCCATCCTCTCACACCCAATTCAATTCAAATACTAAATCCTGTATTTGTTCTTTATTTCATGTTAGACAATCAATAAAGTTGTTTTCTATAATTCAGTGTGGATCAAGGGCGTCACTTTGTGTTGAAAAGTGGTGGGGACATGAGAGTCGACAATACAAAAATACAAAACGCACAACAACGCACAAATAACAGCCATCCATATGCATCACACCCACAGCTGCAACACCATGTCAATCCAACAGTGCCAATATCACAATATCTACTGTAGAAAGCATGTCAGTCAGCCGAGCGACAACAATATCCAATATCACTGCCCTTAAATATGACAAACAGAAACAACTGAAGGAATAACGTTAACAACGTTAGCTAAAGATAATTAATCAACCTTACCTTTAGATGTTAAGTTACACTGCCTTGTTGTTTCGATGCTGCATACTTTTAACGTTAGAGAAACAGAGTTCACAAGAGTTCATGAGTCAAATTCAACCAATCACGACTCATTCTAAGCATAAGGTTTAAATATCGATATGTGAGAATGGAATTAAACTGGAGCAGGGATTAGATTATTTCTATTTATTTATCCATATTAATTTTAAAATAAACTCAAATCATTGATGTGATTTTTTTATTAATTCTTTTAAAATTCCACACAATTAATTCATACATTTCACACATTTAAACTCAAATACCACCCCTGTCAATCTCCACTCCATTTGTTAGTTAACATTTCTTGGTGCAAGTTATTTTTCAGAACATTTTTAACAAATTATGCTTTTAAAAAGTGATGGGGACAAAATTAGCCATTTCAAAAAGTGAACAATTATGAAATTTGGCTCATTGTGTCAAAACTCTACACACACACAAGCCAAGTAAGACACAACACTTGGAGATAAACATCTCACTTCTATGTCAAAATGAAACTCTGCAATCAAAAAATATATATATTCCATATGGACAATAATAACGTCAAATAATATGTCAAACTTTTTCCCAAACGCCAGAGGAAAGAGCTTCAAAAATGTTCACCTACCAGCTAAATTACACCCCCTGGCATCACACCTGAAAATTCGGGATAACACACTTGCTTTGGCAATGTAAACGTATGTTTCCCATGCCCCTTTGAGTGAGAGAGAGAGAGAGAGAGAGAGAGAGAGAGAGAGAGAGAAACACCAAACCCCTACATTGAAAACCAGCGGAGAATAAGTTCCCAATCGTCCCCATACAAAGGGTGCTAAATGTCGCCCACATTGACAGAGTGTCACTTTTTTGACAATACTAATTAGTCGCCATTCATTTTTCCTGACAAACAGGAACCTTTCCCTAGCCAGGAGTAGTTCATATCAGGTCTTCAATCAAATCAGCATCAAATTGTTTACAATTGAACTCCATTCAATTAGTAGTGATGATTGATGGTATTATGTTCACTGTAAAAAATGTCAGTGAAATTAACAGTGAAATACTGTAAGATTATGACATGAAAAAAGTGTAAATAAAAAAACAATGAAGCAGTGTTTAATTTATGGTAATATTTTGTAAAATACTTAACCAAACACAACTGTTAATTTTAAAGTAAGAATATGTTAAAATAATCATATTTCTTTGTAGAATTTACTGATTACTGTAGTTCAAACAGGGGAAAATTTGTAAAACAAGTGGTATTATTACAGATAAATGAGGTCTATACACCATAAATTCCTAAAATAAGTAGAACTTGTAATAATGACTGGTAATTTAATTGCAGAAATGTTATCTTTGTCTTCCGAATGGACATCTACTGCTCATCTGTTCCACAGCTATTCGCCAGTTCTTTATTTTTGCATCATATTTAATTGTTAATCAATCGTAAATGATACAAGGCTGACGTCAGGTACGTCTCGCCCCTCAGTGCCACCAAGTGGCGAAACAGAAAACTAACATTTTCCGGACATCAGACACACACACACAGACAGACAGACACAATGGGCGAGACAAAAATGAAACGTTCCTGTTTTGTTTTTTTCAATACAGAATAATGTCATTTGGTAATATTTAAGGCAATTTTAAATGTAACAGTAACGTCTTTCAATGTAAATTTTACATTACCGCGAAAATAAACGCCTGTATTTGAATTTCAAACTAAGTTGGTTCTGCCTCGTCAACTCAAAATGTTTGTTCTTTCATTGGACTACTTAATTATCGCGAGAGCAGCCAGCTTGGCGAAGCTAACGGCTCGTTAACTTCTCGCGCCAGTCTGCCAGCGCGGAGTACACGTTACCAGTTGAACTTGGAAAACAAGAAGACATCGCATGGAGCTGTGTGTACATGTTGACATGGAGAATCGCGAGGTGTAGCACAGGTAAAGTAACAATTCATTTTCATTTTTCAAACGGCGGTTTTGTTAGTTTGCTAAAAATGATTACCTGCCGTTTTTGCAGCAAAACACTAGAGACTCTGAGGGGTTATGTGCTGCAATGTAAAGTTCATAGGAACGAACCCCATTGTTTTTTCAAATGTGTTGGCGCTGACTGCAAGCGGACATTTTCAAATTATGCAGCTTTTAAAGCTCATTTCTATCGGGATCACAATGTGCCTTCACCTTCTGTTACTGCTGGAGCCGTTGTTACAGATTTGAAATGTGCCATTTCGCTGTGTGCGCGCCAATTTCACACAGTGAAAGAACTTATATCCCACTTAAAAGAGCATATAGTGGAGGGGCGACCTGTGGCATGTCCAGTAACTGGTTGTAAAAACACGTTCACTGTGAAATCATCACTTACTGCTCATATGTCCAGGAAACATAGAGCATGTTCGGTGGATAGCATAAGTGACATGTACAGGGAAACTATTTCTCAGTCTTCTGCTGGCATTGCATGTGAAGATGCTTCCCAGGGCTCAAATGATGCAACAACAAATGAAAGCATTGAATTGCCACAGAATTTCAATGAGACCTTTCTTAGGAATGTATGTTTGTTCTACCTAAAGTTGCAAGGGCAGCTCCTTCTTCCAGCTTCAACAATACAGACCATTGTCGAAGAGATGCAAAATGTGCATGAGTTGGGACAGGATTACACTTTAAGTAAACTACGTTCACTTTTTAAAAATTACATGGGTCTAACAGATGATGCTATTGCTAAAATCTGTGATTGTGTGAAGGATTCAGATCTGTTCTCTGTCTGTCATCAGGGACCACTGAGAACAACATATGCAAGAGCTCAGACGTTCAAAAAGATGTTCAAATACATACAGCCTAAAAAAGTAACATTAGGAAATGATGAAAATATGACCCCAAGGTTTGCTTACTACATACCTGTGAAACAAACAGTAAAGAACTTATTAGAATCAGAATTATGGAAGAATTCAGTGTCACAACAGTCTTGTGAAACAGACTCAGATGATTTAGGTGACATAAGTGATGGACAAAACTTTAAGTCGAACCAGTTCTTTGTAGAAAATCCAGGATCCCTGAAGCTAATACTGTACCAGGATTCTTTTGAAGTTGTCAATCCCCTCGGCTCTGCTAAGAAAAAACACAAAGTTCTTGCAGTCTATCTTTCTTTGGCAAATTTACCTGCTCATGTGCGGTCCAATACTGATCACATGTCCCTTGTCTTATTGTGTGGAGAGAATGACCTAAAACAATTTGGAAGTGCTAAGGTTTTCTCAGAGATGTTAGTGGATTTAAAAGATTTGGAAGAAAATGGAATACCTGTTAGTGGTGAAACGGTCAAAGGGGCTGTGTATTGTATTGCTGGTGATAATTTGGGTTCACACACCATTGGTGGGTTTACTGAAAACTTTAGTACGTCTGAGTACTTTTGCAGGTACTGTGAAATCACACGACGTGAGTTTCAGAGTGATGATCCAAATGTATGTGGTCCACAGCGCACACCTGAAAGATACGATTCTGCTGTTGGTGATCTACAAGCTGAAGACAGACAACACAGCAAAGGCATAAAGGTAAACTCTGTTTTCAATGCTCTGAAATCTTTTCATGTTTGCCAGCCTGGTCTCCCACCTTGTTTAGGCCATGACATATTTGAGGGTGTCTTATCCTATGATGTTGCACTGTACTTGAAGTATTTCATTAAGAAAAAGAAATGGCTTACATATTCACTTTTGAACCGGCGCATCAAGCAATTCAAGTACAAAGGATCTGATGCTCTCACAAAGCCATGTACTGTAAACTCTGAGTCGTCCAAGCTTTCGGGTCAAGCCATCCAGAACTGGAATTTGTTAAGGTTGCTGCCTGTATTAATTGGTGACAAAGTGCAAAATCCAGAAGATGATGTGTGGCAGTTAACTCTCCAGCTTAAAGATATTGTGGATCTGATTTGTGCGCAAAAGATTTTGTTGTCACAGGTAGCCTATCTTGACATTATAATCCAAGAATATTTGGAATCAAGAAAGTGTTTATTTCCTGAGAGTCCACTAAAACCAAAACACCATTTCTTGCGGCACTATCCGGCACCAATTTTGAAATTTGGCCCCTTGATCAGAGTATGGACGATGCGTTTTGAAAGCAAACACAGCTACTTCAAGAGATGTGCCAGGCATTTGAAAAACTTTAAAAACATCTGCCTAACTTTATCTGAAAGACATCAGATGTTTCAGGCATATCTTTCAGCTGGGCCAGGATGCAGTCAGCTTCTGCAAGTCAAAGACAGTTGTACTTTTTACCCAAACCTTTACAGTGATGCAATTAAACATGCAGTGAGAGAGTTTGGCTTTTCAGAAAACAGCACTAGTGTTTCTACAGAAATACAGTATAAAGGTACATCATATAAAAAAGGGCATTTCCTTGTGTCAAAAAATGATGAGTCCATGGAATTTGGAGAACTTCTCATTATTCTAATTCAAAATGATGCAGCTGTGTATTTTGTGATGGATATACATAAAGCTGACTATCATTCTGAATACCATCTGTACTCCGTGACAAAACGGAGTACAAGGTTGCAATGTCTTAACATTAACGACTTGGTAGATTTTTATCCGTTACCATCATACATTGTTGATGGGCACCAAGTCATTCCGCTGAAACACAGTGTGTTGTCAAAATAAACATGCTCTTGGTCACGTGGTCACGGTGGTGGCGAAACCTTACTAAAAATGCACATGTACGCTTAATAAAAATGATAAAATTCTATTTGAAAAATATGAAAGTGACAGCAGTTTTCCTTCTAGATGTACATAAATAAAAAGTGTAAATCCTCACTCACACTCTCAGACGAAGTCCCTCCAGAACAGAGAGCAGCAATCCAGGACACTTACGGGTGCATTAACTGGGATTTAAAATTCCTGCCCCTTGGAGAGACCCCAGAGAGCCAGCAGGAGAAGAAAGAAAAACTGAAGGTGATGTCTCAGCAAACTGATATTAATGGAGAGGAGGTCAAACTTCTAATGAAGTCGACTTTCTACACACAGCGCAAGCAAGTCAACCAGGGCAAAAATATAAAATACCTCCTGGAAGAGTGGCCGTTTTGGTTCGGCGAACTTGGCATGGCAGTCCACTTCAAGGAACTCACCGGAATTGGGCTTAAAGAAACTTTCACACGGAATGTGGATCTTAAGGGGAAACGGCTCCTGCACTACATGAACACAGTTTGTGTGTACAAGAGCAAAAAGTTCCTACAGGCTGTAACAAAGTTTAAAGTGATGAGGGGAGAGCTGACTGGTTGCTCTGAAGACCTCAAAGAGATGGTGCTGCTTCTGCTGTCCTACTTTGATGAGAAGGAAGACGCAATGTTCTGCTATGTGGAGGACACATGCCTGGGAGGGGAAGTACAGATGGACCAAGTTCACTTGACTCCCACCATTGTTGTGTGTGGTAAATTAACATTTTTTTCTTTCTTGGCCTTTCTTTCATTCTCTCTTCTGTATTTCTCTCTTCTTTCTTCATTTTCTTTCTCTCTTTTCTGTCTATTTGGATACAAATTTATGTTGCACAATGTTTTTTGTTACTGTAAGCTCTTAAGGTTAGTCAAAGTGGCCTTAAAAGGCCTTACATTTCTCTCCCCTAAACCTGCACATACACTGATTTCTGTATTGATGGTAAGCAATTTAACTGACCTTGAAATTTTTAAAACATGTGCTCAAATTGTTTTGTGAAATGTTTCAGGAAGACAAGTCTTGTTTTAAATTTGTTTGACTTATGTTTTTGTTCTTTTCTTTTTTTCTTTTTAGGACGTTCCTGCTATTCTGCAAGACGGTTCATGCTGAGTGTGGATCGAAACATTGTACAGGACAGCATCCCCTCCTTCATTTCTGCCCTGTGCATGATGTTTGCAAGCTATTATTGCTTCAACATCCATTACCCATCAGAGCTGGCATCAACCCTGGAGTTTCTGCAGAGGTGTGTCTTTTTGGATTGGCTTTATCCATGGCCCTCTCTCTATCCTTCTCTCTTTCTCTCTCTCTTCTCTCTATCCTTCTCTCTTCTCTCTCTCTATCCTTCTCTCTCTTGCCCTCTCTCCTCTCTCTCTCCCCTTCCTCAGTTTTGGGGACTTTTTTTATTATTAAGCTTATTAATATTTGTTGAGGTCCTAAAAAGCATTGAATTTGACTTTAAAATTGGTGCAAGAACCCTGAGACTTGTCATTTTACCTTTTTTACTATTCAGTGGCTTTAAAATAATAGCTTGAATTTAAAAATGATGACTGATGTGAAGTTTTTTGTTGTTAATGAAGCTATTTTATTAATACAGGTGTCTGTTTTTCTTCTATTTCCCAAGGTGTTTTTTCTCCATCAACCCAGAAGGGCACTAAAGTGGAGAACAGAAACACATCCGGTCTTCACCTGAACCCCAGAGTCCGTACCTTGATGCAGGAACTTTCGGATCGTGAGTGGCGTGATGCCTGAATATGGTCTAAACTCAGTAAGATTTATGGCATGTGATGATGTACAACCAATCACAGTTTGAAGGTTTGTTTCAGCTTATCTGCTCAGTTCTTTAAGCTTAAGAAGCAAGTAAAAGTTTCAGATGAAAATTTTTGTTTGTATGCAATTGTTACTGAGTTTTATTGCTCTTGTAATTACTCATTTGCATGCCTTTACCTCAATTTGAAGAGCTTGTTTGAAGGTAGTGGTACATTTGTTCTCTTTATTCTAATAAGGAATGCAGTAATCCTTAAAGGGTGTTAAAAATTCTTACATTCATAAAAAATATGCCCTCTGTTTCTCTATTCTTCTACTAAACTGCACTGGTATAAGAAGGCAGTCTAAAATACAGTGCCTATAGAAAGTCTTCATACCCCTTCACTTTTTCCAAACTTTGTTGCGTTATACTCAATTTAAAATTGATAAAATGCATCTTTTCCCCCCCATCAATCTACACACAATACATCATAATGACAAAGCAAAAACAGGTTTTTAGAAATTTTAGCAAATTTATTAAAAATAAAAAACTGATATCACATTTGCATAAGTCTTCATACCCTTTACTCAGTACGTTGTTGAAGCACCTTTGGAAGCAATTCCAGCCTCGATTCCTCTTTAATATGAAGCTGACACACCCATCAACATCACCAGACTCTTTATATCTTATTTTCAGGTCTTCCAAGCGATACTAAAACCTATCTGCATTTGAATGGATCTCTATGAGAATTGACGGGGGGACTAGATTCAGATGTAAATTACGCTGGTACAGCATGGAGCACATGGTTGGCTAAATGGCAGTAAGTCATCAAGGGTCGGAGGTATCAAACGAGCCTCAAACCATCACTCTGCAGCCAGATATGCAGCAGAGATGGATGGATCACTTTACGGGTTTCTTCTCCTGATTAATTCTTCCATAGAGTTCAATAGGAAAAGGAGTCTGGAAAACAGCCCTTAAAGTGATCCATCCACCTTTTTAATAAAAAAAGTTTTTAATAAATTTGCTAACATTTCTAAAAACCTGTTTCTGCTTTGTCATTATGATGTATTGTGTGTCGATTAATGAGAGAAAAAGATGAATTTTATCCATTATAAATTGAGTCTATAACACAAAGTTTGGAAAAAGTGAAGGGGTATGAAGACTTTCTAGAGGCACTGTAAGTCTAAGATGGAAGTGTTCAATATGCCTGTAATGTATAGAAAGTTTCTATTTTTCACTGAGCAATAATTCGAGGCGATGAAAAATACAGTTTTACAGTTTATATTTGAGATTGAGTCATAGAACAGGATTTTATGCCTTTAAACAATGTTTGTTTGCTATTTTTCAGTGAAATTGAATGGGATTCAATGTTCAATAAGCTATCTAATGTTTGTAAAGTACATATTACGAATATTTGTGTTGAGAAATGACAGATGTTTACTGCTTTGAGCTTAATAAACTCTTGAAAAGGCAAGTTATTATTGGATTTTTTTCATCTTTCAATACAGTAACTCTAATGGTATATCTAGCGTTGCTTTTCAATTTTTAGATGCTTAGTCTCTGTACACCGGATTACATTTTTCACATTTCTGGTAAAAGTCAAACATCTATAAGAAGGCAGTGCCGTTTAAATGAAATCATCTAAGATAAGTGTTCAATCTACCTGTAATGTATAGAAACAGTTTCTATTTTTCACTGAGCAATAATCCTAACTGTTGAAGTTACCGGTTTAAAATGTATTTTTTTGTTTAATAGCAGCGTGGTCATGCTAATTCAGCAGAAAAAGGCTGTTGAATTTACTTGTTTAAAATGTAATTTTTAGTTTAATAGCGCGTGGTCATGTTAATTTAGCAAAAAAGGGCTGTTGAATTTACTGGTTTAAAATGAAATTCTTAGTTTAATAGCAGCGTGGTCATGTTAATTTAGCAGAAAAGGGCTGTTGAATTTACTGGTTTAAAAAGTAATTTTTAGTTTAATAGCAGCGTGGTCATGCTAATTCAGCATAAAAGGGCTGTTGGATTTACTGGTTTAAAATGTTTTTTTTTTTTGTTCTGTAAAGTTGTTTACATTTTTACTGTATTTTTTACAAAATTATTCTGGCAACCACAGCTGCCAGTTTTTTTCTGTAAAAACGACGGAAGTTTTTTTACAGTGTTGGTCTGGGTGCAAAAATGAGCGTGACTGAAATCAAACCTTTTTAAACATAGTTTAAGTTGGCCACAATAAAGTGTCCTCATAAAATGCTGCAGTAAAATCACTTTTTACTGGTTTAATATTCATAGTTGGAGACTTTTATCGTGTTTTATGGTCACAAATTCAGACATTCCAGCAAGAATCATTTAGATTTTTATCGTCACTTATTATCATACGGAGTATAACCGTAAACAGTTTGGGCTTTAGTCTGATGTTTTTGATTGAGACATCAGGAAAGTGCAGCTTGTTCACCTATTTGAAATGGCACAGATTTCTAGTCAACTATTTGAGAAATATTTCTAAAATTAGATTGTTTGTTTTCCAATCTGACGTGGAGAAAGTTATTAGTTTTTGCCGATTGCTTACACGTGTTGCGAAATTTGGCTCATTGTGTCAAAACTCTACACACACACAAGCCAAGTAAGACACAACACTTGGAGATAAACATCTCACTTCTATGTCAAAATGAAACTCTGCAATCAAAACCTCACAATCCTTTTTCAAAATGGCATTTTTGCAACAAACTTATACACACATGCACCACCGTAAACTAACAAAAATAATTACAGTAAAATTACAGTGCAATGGTAAACAAAAAATTGTATTGTAAGGGATGGGGTGGATAGTTTATGGATCCCGCCTTCTGTTTGGATCTGGGGGATGGTTGGGTCAGACACATTCAGTCAAAACTACAAGCTACAGGCAAGGCAGGTGCCCCCACAGGAAATATGTCTCCGTCTATTGCCTGGTCTACCTTCTTTGTTCTTGTCCTCGTCCTCGTCCTCGTCCTACTCCTCTCTCTTCCTCTTCCTCTCGCTCTCACTGCCTCCATGTTTGCAAAGTTCTCTCAAAAGAGGTGCGCTTACCTGAGGTCTATTTGTAGTGCTAAGGCTCAGACTGATTGGTGTTCAGATAGATAGACAGATAGATAGATGGCTCTTTATTGTCCCAGAGGGGAAATTGCAGTTTGCAGCAGTACAAAACAAGAGAGAGGCACACAACAATAAACAAATTTAAGGGCAGCAAACTGTATAAAGTTTGCTGCCATCTATCTATCTATCTATCTATCTGAACACCAATCAGTTCAATTAGTCAGTCCCACCACGATTTCGCGGAGTTTTTTTCTGATTATTGCGGCCCAAAATGATTGAATTTGCAGCGGCTTTTATCAAAAATTGCGATGCAATTTGCGATATTTTTCGTGTTATCTTGTGGTAAAACAGCAGGAATTGATGAAAATTGTAAACTGCCCACTCTGTTTTTTAATCGTCACACATTAATACCTCCTGGGGCCGCCGGCTGAAAACTAGTTTTACTACACATGATCTCTGTCTAGTGCCTTTCTTTGTCTTTCATTCCTTTTTAGTCCTAGTTTTCTTTACATTATTTTTGTTTTTGTTTTTTCTGCAATGCAGCATATCTACAGTTTGCCATTGTAGCACCTGTAAAAAGATATTTTTTTTAATACTTGCCCAATCCCTTCAATGTTTTGTTTAATAATATACTGTGGCATGTAGTTATTTGGTCAGTTCCAGGTTTATTGCACCTGCCAGTAGGTGGCGGAGTGAGCGGTTTATAGTTCATTTTACTGGAGGACATAGAAGAAGGCGAGTAGGAGTGGTTGGTCTGTGCCGATAGTGGGGGAATGGTGCGTGTCCGGTGCTACCTTATAGCCAACTTGCATGCTTTACAAAATATTGCCGCGAAGTAATAAAATTAACGTTTTCTACACCACTAATGCAGTCGCTGTGTAAATGGTGTAACACCATCACATCATTAGTTGACCCGTCACATTCCCGGCTCTCTCTAATCTGTTAGGTCTGTCAGTGCTGCCAGTTTGACACAGAGAAAAGGAGAGAGAGGTCCGGAGCGGAGAACGCACATCTAACTAGTAACCGGCCTGATAGCAGCAAATCAACTTGAACAGTTTATAAAAGGCTACACCGCGGCGCGGCCCGTCCAACCGGCCCAAAGACCCACCGGGATTCGTCCCGGTTGTCCCGATGGGCCACTGTGTAACAATATCAAAGGATAACAAGAAAGCAAATGGTGCAAATTGCATATTTAAATAAAAAAAGCAACCTCCCGAACATGTAGGAGTGTTAATGTAACATGTAGGAGTGTTAATGTGGAAGCATTGTGCCACTTTGACCGTTTTATGCGGGAATATTGCGGGGTTTTGGCAAAATTGCAAGCTCTTGCAAGTATTGCTGCAGTTAGTTGAACTTGCGTTAATTCTTGCGATCGCAAGATCGCAACATCGTGGAGGGACTGATTAGTGTAGAAGTGTTTGTGTGTGTGTGTGTGTGTGTGTTGCCAATTTCAGGTATGTTTTGCAGTTTGAATAGAAGTTTTTTCCCAATGATTGCAAGAGATTTCATTCTTGAACAAAGTGTCTAATGTAAGAAACAGTGTGTAGTGTTTTGCAAGAAGTGTGTAGCAGAAAATGTGTTTGTAGTTTTGGTGCCTTTGTTTAAGGCATGGTTAGAAAAGTTAAGGTTTTGATGCTTTTGTCTAAGCATTCACTTTTAGTGTGTAAGCAATCGGCAAAAACTGTAATGCCTTTATGTGTTTTGGATCAGCTTTTCTGCTGATCTAAAACAAAGATTACTACAACAACATTAAAAAAGATTACTATTAAGTACTACTACGACACACAGCAGCTAATTGGTCTGCTGTATTATGGAACATTGAACACAACCACACAGGACTCAGGTCTTCTCTTTTCTTTACTGCAGTCAGGTGGAAAACATACAACACAATCTAACAGTTGTAGCGCACTGGATTCAGATTCAGAGAGAGAGAGACCCAAGCGCGGCTTCCAAACAGAAAGGAGCGCATAGGAATGGATACTCGCCCTGCATTAAGCAGAACTGTCGTCACCGCAGGCAATGTCCTCCGTGGCTTCTCCTGGTTCTTCTGGTTCCTGGCTGCTCCCACCAGTTTCCCCTTCCCGACCAATCTACTACCGAGATCTGGCAAGTCCTTTTTGTACGTGATCCTGGCCAATTAATCGAGAAATCCGAAGCTCAGTTGGAGTAGATGTGTCAGTCATGCGAGCTGTCAAACTCAAGTCAACAATGTCCATGCTTTTAAAAAAAAAACACACATATAACCAAACCAAACCACCACACACACACAAACACTGCAAACATAGAAGATTCTAATTATAATAATCAACACTGCCAAAACATCTATAGGAAAGGAAAACAAAACACGGCAACTGTCATGGAACAATCTCAGTCGCAGTCCGCGATATTTAACATTTAAACAAAAGTAGAAAAAACTTTTGCTAGGATCCCTCTCTATGTTCAACTGTGAATCACATTTGAAATTTGCTTTTATTAGAAATTATATTCAAAAAATAGTTTTTTCCATGCCTTTTGTGTAAATCATAGAAATGTATATTTTTTAGTAAAATGATTTAAAGAATAATTGAAAAAATATTTTCTTGTTGTAGTAGTAACATTATAATAATATAATATACTGTAATGTAATAACAATATTTACAATGCTGGAAATAGTGGGATGCGAGCCAAGATTATCTTCGTGAATGTGAAAATCTAGGATGCCCCATGCTGGGTACAGACTGGTAAAAGACCAACCTTTAGACAGTGGGCACCGTGTGCAGTGGCATAGATTGTGGAGTACCATGCAGTGGGTGGATGGAGCTGTAATGTTGTCCAGGATGATCCAGATGGGGTTTCTTACTCACCAAACCTATTCAGTTCCTGCTCCATTGTCCTTGGTTCATGTGGACACAAATCAGAAACTGATCAGGTGAGAGCTACTGTCAATATTCTTTTTATCAATATGCTTTTTATCAGTCTCTACATGTCATCCTTAATTTTATGACCCTTGAAAAACTATGCAGCTGGGCTGGATCCCAGAGGTCCTGTAGCACAAATGAGCTACTCTTCGGTGCCTAACAAAGAAATTTGTTTAAAAAGGTTTGTAATGTCTCTTTCACACCTCACTTCCCCAAACCACACAACAACACATGTGATGCAGTATGATTGTTCTATGTACATATTTGGGGTTGAGGTTTTTAGCATATCATTAGAAAGCATTTGCTAATAATTTATTATTATTTTATAATTTATAATTATATATATATATATTATATATATATTTATAATTTATATTATTAATTTTTTCTCCATTGTAGAATTGAACGTCTGTGGTGTGATGGATGGTCGGCTGTCACCAGCAAGTACTACCATGCATTAAATACACTGGAGGAGGATGGATTCATTGACCTGTCCAGTGAGCTCCACCTCTTTTTGTCTCCCACACCTGAGATCTGATCTGAAGGGCTTCATGGCTAAGAAAGCATGTTTATTATATAGAATGTCACAAAGTGTTTATAGACAAGGCCAACTCAAATGAGACACTTTGTATACCACTAGAAGACAGTAGGTAGCACTCTCTACCTCTTTAACTACCTGGCTCAGTTGTGGGTACTGTAAATCATTGTTTCACGAGCTAAAATGAAAATAATAAACCTGAAAATAATAAATTCATAAACTTATTGCAAAGTTCCAGTGAGTGAAAGCAACTTGGGTTGATTTTACACACTTGACCTCTAATCTCTCAGTCAGCCTTCTCTGTATATAGACAATAAACATAAAGGCTGTTAATAAGAAACATGAGACTGATAATAAAGATGACATATTAAATGACAGTATTACAATCATAGGTGGAACAGAAACCCCATCTGAACAGAGTTCAACCTCACTCCAGACCTGCTATGGCATGTTGGAATGCTCCAACAGTGTTGGATCCAGATGGAGAGCTACCTTTGAAGAAAATGTATTAGATTGTCAAATCAAGTCATAACTGTCAACTGTTGAAACAGCAAGCCCCCCATCAGATTGATTTGCTGATGCAATTCTGGCGCTCAGTCTGGAGTGACAACATATCATGACCTGGACACTTTGTGCTGATAGCTACCAACTACTGATTTACCAACAATACAAAGAGCCCTTTTAACATAAATATCTCTTAGACTGCATCTTTAAGCTTAAATGTTTAAATCAGCAGGTTACTAGAAATGCCTAACTCAAGCAAATGAGCTAACAACAATTAAATACAGCTTTCAAGTTCAAGTTCAACTTTATTGTCATATGCTCTCCAAGGTACAGTGCACATTAAAATACAAGGACATGGAATAAATAAAGACAAAGACAATAAATTAAAAAATTATGAGTAGGACGATAAATACAACAAAACTAGACAACACATGACATGACAAGAAATGCAATATGATGATGTAGTCATTGTGTGTGTGCCACTGTTCAGAAGTTAATGTGCTGGTTGGCTGTTGTCCTTGATGATGCTCAAGGCCTTAGCTCTGCAGCTGTTAATATAAATGTCCTGGAGATGTGGCAGTCTGTTTCAGTTGGTTGTGATCCTGTTCAGTCATTGCCAAATCATACTGTGATACTACCAGTGATGACACTCTCTATCGCCTGTAAAAGTTAGGTTTACTTTGGACGTTCCACATTTTTTGAGACACATAGGAAGTTTGTTGAGCCTTCTTCAGTATGCAAAGGGAGTCTGTAATCTGAATGCCTAGAAATGTAAAACTATCGACGATTTCAACAGGTGAGTCATCAATGAAACAGAACAGAACAGATTTGGACTTTCTAAAATCGACAATGATCTCCTGTGTTTTCATCTATATATATCGATATATATATATGTCCCTCACCCTGCATCCTATAGGCATCCTCATTGTCAGCATTTATCAAACCAATCACGGTAGTATCGTCAGCAAATTTCTCTATATGGTTGTTGTGATGCTTTTCCCTCCCCACCTCCCTCCCTATCCCATTTTTGTATCGTCAGCAAATTTCTCTATATGGTTGTTGTGATGCTTTTCCCTCCCCACCTCCCTCCCTATCCCATTTTTCTCCCCTCTCCCCAGACGAGGTCCTTCACCTGGTTACATCTAGCCGCCCCACCACATGCTCCCTTGACCCGGTCCCATCCACTCTGCTTCAGTCTACTGCACCTGAACTCCTTCCCTTCCTGACCCACCTCATCAACACGTCTCTGGTGTCTGGATGCTTTCCCTCTGCTTTCAAGACTGCCAGAGTCACCCCCCTTCTGAAGAAACCAACACTTGACCCCTCTGAGGTCAAGAACTACATACCGGTTTCCCTTCTACCCTTCCTATCAAAAACTCTTGAACGTGCTGTCTTCAATCAACTGTCCTTGTACCTCCACCAGAACAACCTCTTGGATCCCCACCAGTCTGTGTTCAAAGTGGGTCACTCGACCGAGACTGCCCTCCTGGCAGTGACGGAGTCGCTCCATGCCGCTAGAGCGAACTCTCTCTCCTCTGTCCTGATACTCCTGGACCTGTCTGCAGCGTTTGACACGGTGAACCACCAGATCCTCCTCTCCACCCTTGAGGGGATGGGTGTCTCAGGCTCTGCACTCTCCATGTTTGCATCCTACCTAACGGATCGCTCCTACCAGGTGACGCTGAGAGGGTCTGTGTCAGAACCACGCAGGCTCACTACTGGGGTTCCGCAAGGCTCGGTTCTAGGTCCTCTCCTCTTTTCCCTCTACACAACATCTCTTGGTTCTGTTATCCATTCACACGACTTTTCCTACCACTGCTATGCAGATGACACCCAGCTGATCCTGTCATTTCCCCCCTCTGACACACAAGTGGAGGCACGCATTGCTGCATGTCTGGCAGACATCTCGGAGTGGATGTCGATGCACCACCTGAAGCTCAACCTGGACAAGATTGAGCTGGTGTTCCTCCCGGGGAAGGGCTGTCCGCACCGAGACCTGGCCATCACCATTGATAATGCTGTGGTGACGTCAACTCGGACTGCGAGGAATCTGGGTGTGACCCTGGACGACCAACTGTCGTTCTCGGCAAACATCGCATCAGTGACACGCTCCTGCAGATTCCTCCTCTACAACATCAGGAGGATTCGCCCCTTCCTCACTGACAAGGCAGCGCAGGTGCTCATCCAGGCTCTTGTCATCTCCCGCCTGGACTACTGCAACTCCCTCCTTGCTGGTGCCCCGGCGTCTGCCATCAGACCTCTGGAGCTTGTTCAGAAAGCTGCAGCTCGTCTGGTGTTCAACCGCCCCAAGTTCTCCCATACAACTACCCTTCTCCGTTCTCTACACTGGCTCCCTGTAGCAGCTCGCATCCAGTTCAAGACCCTGGTGCTAGCCTATAGGGCAGTGAAAGGAACAGCTCCTTCTTACCTCCAGGCTATGGTCAAGCCTTACACCCCCGCCCGACCACTTCGCTCTGCTGCCTCGAGGCGACGGGTTGCCCCGTCGCTCAGAGGTCCCTGCGGCCGATCTACACGGTCACGGCTCTTCTCTGTCCTGGCCCCGCAGTGGTGGAATGAACTCCCCACTGATGTCAGGACAGCAGAGTCGCTGCCCATCTTTCGCCGCAGGCTGAAAACCCACCTCTTCAGGAAACACTACCCTGACCCTTCCTCTTAGCCTTGCCTATTTGTCGTCAATTATGTGTCTTAGCTCGTTTATTTGGTTCACTTATTTGTCTTGGCTCTTTTTATTTGATTCTCTTATTTGTCTCATTTGTTTAAGATAAAGTAGGTTGCTAACCTATTGCACTCTTACCTTAACACTAGTTATGCTCTTAGTTGCTTGTTTAGGAAGGAAATGCACTTACGATTTCTGGTGACTAGTAGTTTTCTTGCCTACCTATGTTGAATGCACTTATTGTAAGTCGCTTTGGATAAAAGCGTCTGCTAAATGACTGTAATGTAATGTAAATGCTTGGCGACACAGTCACACATTACAGGCTATAGGCTATATAACTATGGTGGATGAATATCTGAAGCCTACTCTCACTGTCTGAGGTCAGGAAGTCGGGAAGTCAAATAACCAATCACAGATGGAGCATCGATAAGCAATCTGATGTTATGATTTATATTTGACTTAACTAACTTCTCCAAGCACTTCATTACCACCGAGGTTAAGGCCACAGGTTTGAAATCATTACTACAGGACACAGGTATTCTTTTGGGTACAGGTTTTTTGGGTGATGGATAAGATGCAGTTTGTAGAATTGATCATATTACACTGGTTGTCTATGGGAGGAATGTAACCTGAACTGATTCTAATAAGACATTTTTGGTCGGAAATTGTGGTGGAAAGCGTACATTTGATAACTGTGATGTTGGTACATTAGTGGGATATGTTAGAAAAACATAAGAGCAACTCTTCCTCAGGCAACTGAGAATGTCCAGCAGGACGTGATCAGACTGTCAGGAAGAACAGTCCGCCAACAACTACATAGAGAGAGATATTATAGGAGGGTTGCAATGAATTGATAGTGTAATCGCAAGATAGGCTGCATCATCATATTGTTCATTAAATTGATAATCCTCAGTTGTGTGTAACTATTCAGGCCTGGTGATCAGATGGACCAGAATCACAGTTTATAATTATCATATCAACTTGACAAAGTAAGAAGAGAAAATACTGTAAGATTCCCACAGTATTCAATATAATGCTACAATTAATAGACGCACAATCCAAGATAATAGAAACGACATCAGAGAAGTGAAGTGCAGCATGTTCTCCTGATTGAAGTGAAAAATAAACTAAATAAACTATAAAATCTCATGGTTTTTATTTTGGTCTGAATTTTGAGGATCAAGTCCACAGATTTGTTCAGTCTACCATTTGAGAAATCTCTCTAAAATGAGGTTGTTTGTTTTCCACTCTGACATGGAGAAAGTTATTAATGGCTTTATGTGTCTTAGATCAGCAGATAAGCTGATCCAGAGTCTGAAGTCCAGACTAAAGGTGAACGAGGAAGAAGAACCACTTACAATACAAAGACTACAGTAGTACTACTACTACTATTTCTGCTAATACTACTACTGCTAATACTAGTACTACTACTACTACAGCAGGACTACTACTAATACTACTTATAATAATAATTGTTATATAGTAACTTATTATCCAGGGAAGGTTTACTGAGAACACATGCTCGTTTCAGCAGCAACCAGCTATACATACATTCATACATATATATACAGTGGGGGAAATAAGTATTCAACACATCAACCATTTTTTAATTCAACATATTTCCATTGCAGCTATTCATATGAAATTTAGACCAGACATTGGTATTAACTATATAAAATAACAGCTAAAGAAATTGTAAATTCCAATCCATGTGCAAAAAGGGGAATGACACAGGAAAAAAGATTGAACACGCAACTGAAATTTATTTAATATTTGGGGAGAAGGGTTTTAAACGCTTCCTGTAAGAAAAAACGAATCCTCCGGGGGTCAGGTGGGATTTTGGCCCCTTTTTCAACACAGATTAAAATTTTAAGATTCCAGGGGGGGGGCGCTGGTTTGAATTTTTTTGGGAAAACTGGGAGTTCCCCCCTTCCCGCCCAAAATTTCCTTTATTGGGATTTTTTAAAAG
>JAXDDX010000856.1:0-19406 GCA_034670405.1 Hoplostethus atlanticus
TTTTTTAGACAAAACCATTAAAGGTTTAGGGTCAGGAGTATGTTGCATATTTTTGATTCTTACAAACTTGTTTTCTTGTTGGATTTTTCCCAATGTTCCCTGACACTTACTGTGATTTCTAAATATTTGATTCTCGCCATGTATTGTGATTGAATGAGAGACGTTCGTTCCATGAGTACTTATAACCGCAATAGAGCTGAAACGAAAACTGGGCACTTTTTTAGCGGCCCTGGTTCCCATTCATTTTCTAGACATTTCATAAAATCCATATATAAAGAATTTGAAGTCAGTTTACGAGATGAATCATGAGCTTGTAACAATTGATTCAGTAAAATGTAAAAAAAAAAAGAAAAAAAAAAGGTGAAGGTACAAGACTGTTGTACCTAACGTATTTTAAGAGGGATTAAGTACTTATCCAATAAGGGATTCATCAAACCCCCTTTCCCTCACTTTCAACCTTTTTCCCTCAACTATTTGTAGACTAGACGGTGATACATGCCGGATGCGTCAGTCCTGATTGCCAACCGCGAAACTTCGGCGCGTGTAACATCTCCATGGTAACAGCGATTTCTCTGATTGGGTGGAATAGGATTGTGGGTATTACTTCCCCAGGAATTTTGCAAATAAAACATTATTTCTTAAAAATTGGGTTGAAATCAAATTGACAGAAGCATGTACCATCTTCACAATCTCGTAGCCATGGTAAGCCTAACTTGTATGTGTAGCATTGTATAAAAATATGTGATGTATTTCACCAGAAACCCTGCTTATTTTAGTTTTGTTGTTTTTCTAAGTGTTTTCTAACATTTAAGTTATTTCTAAGTGGGTTGGAGTCATTTTTGGGAGTTTTGTTCATTTGTTTTGAGGATGTTGTGTTTTGCTCTTTTTGATGATGTCATCAGCGTCGCGCGCGGGGCTTCCTCCTCAGTTGCTGAGGAGCATTCTGTGGAGAGGTTGATGACCGGGCCAGGAATAGCCAGAAGACTGCATTCTTTTTATTTTTCTTTTATTTTTCCCCAGAATAAATGCACAATCATCGAGAAGCAGGGGGTTTCCCGTCTATCATTTCATACACAACGCAAGACATACGAACACAGGACCAGACCCGGTCACATATGGTTACTCTGTTATGGTGATAATCAAATTCCCCATGGTGATTATTTAATTTTCAATGGGCAATTAGCAATGGGGAACTATTTTTGTATTGGGGGAGGGCCAAAACTAAATTATTAAAGGAAAAAACCAAACTTGTATCTTTGTTTAATTTTTGATACTATTGTAAGAATGTTCTAAATAACTGAATTACAACTCAAGGTCATGCAATATTGTGGTTATTGTCAGATTCATTTGAGCACACTTTTGGAAAAATATGTTGTTTTGTCCAAATGTGAAGTAACAAGACTACCAGTGGGCTCAAGTGATTTTGTTTTCAATTTCACCTCTGACAGCCAAGAGTAAACAATGGTGTGTGAACATTTTAAAGACATTTGAGACGCCAGCAAGGCTCAGATGTTAACTGGAAGTGCTGTGAAACCTGCAGGGCAAGTATTCCATTATTACGCTGGCTGGCTGTTGTTGTTATAATGCAGCCCTGAAGCTATGCTGTATGTTACTTGTTACTGTGATTGATTTATTCAATAAATGATCATGTAGGGCTTCAGCGTCTTGCTAAAGGGCTTTTTAACAGAATGCAGGGGTCAAACCTGTAACCTTCATATCACAGTAGAGACTCTAACTTCAGACTCTAACGAGGGCCAACCTGGGCCAACCTGGCCAATTCCAATCTGTCACCACACAAACGATTTGGAAGATGACTGTACAGATGACTGATTACCTGCCAAAATTGTAACCTGTGACACAATCCACTGGGACTCTTCAACTCAGTAGTGTAGTCTGATTACTGTTGGTTTTGATTGGTTTGCCTCAAAAAGACTGTAGGACCCAAAGTTAGATGTTTTTTTCAGTTTACACACTGTTCTTTTAAACTTTCCATCTCTATAATGGTCATTATGATCTAGAGCCAATCTTTCAGGTTGCAATATGTATCAGCTAAGTTATTAGTTATCAGCTATTTTATTTAAAGGTATCTGAAATCTGATAACTGTGTTTTCTTCAACACCTCAAACAGATTGCAGTTGCCATTGTTTCATCAATTTCCTCTTATCCCGTAACATGTAATCAGACCTTCCCCAGTCCTGGCAGTGCCCTACAGCAGTGTTTGTGGGCAGTTAATGGTAATCTTTGCAATCAAGCACTCATGCTGCCACCCTCTTTCATACAAATACACACAATTAGACCTGGGAAGGGAAGAGTGTTACTCATTCACCTTCCCCACCCAAATATTCCCATCTGATCCGGTATTCGAAGTAGGTCACTTGGTTAATTTTCAAACCCACATGAGTGCCACTTATGCCACAAGAACATGTATATGTGAATTTCCTTTCTGCGTTTCTAGTAAAATTCCTGGCCTCCAAGAGCACCTGTGCTTGTTTAGAGATGCCCGAACTTTCCTGTATATTCATTTTTAATGTTCAGTAAAAATTTCAAACCTATCTGATTTGTTCTGGATACATGAATTTGGCTAAGGTCTAGTCAACACCCTGGGGTGTATGTTTCTTGATTTGACATTGTCAGTTCAGCTGCCACTGTGTATTTGCACTGCATCATTGTTTCTTTCTACTGGTTTGTATTGTATTACACTGTCCCTGATCTGTCAGTACAATGGGCATTTCCTTTAACATGAAGATTGGGTGCTTCTGTTGTTGCCTCCATCACATTGTCGATGGACCTGCCCCAGTATTGTTTATAGTTTGGGGTTTTGGTTTGGCTTAAATGAAGATAGTAAAATACAGGTTCTGTGATAATTCTTCTTGCGTGATTTTCTCTGTCACACATGTACAGTTACAAAGATGTGCACACGCATGCAGACCCATCAAACAAGGAAATGGCAAAAATAATTAAACTGCTTGAGCCGGATGCCTGACACAGTGAGTTCCCCTTCCCGTATTTCAGGAAGGTTTTGCATGTCTCCCATAGTTGACAGTGAGGGTGTGCCACCCTCTGTGGACTAGAATAATAAAAATGTTTTTTCTCAATCCATAAAAAGGAGTACTTACAAGCTTGTTAAGCAGGGGAAGAGAAAAAGAGTGCTATGGTAAGAAAGTTGAAAGATTTATATTTTGTGAATATATTTATTTGTTGTAATTTTAGTGAAGTAGATTTTCAGTGTTGAGATACTAGTATAGAATAATACTGGTATACTGAGGGAGCCAAATTGTCTTAGTGTGACCTATTTTCTGTTGATATAGGTATTTCTATTGTACCTTTGTAATGGACAGTGACTTTGTAAACAATTGCACATCAGTTTTTAGGTAATAGTAAATGATTTAGTTTACTTGCCCCGTTTGGCAAAATGGGCTGTGTCAATCACACTGTCTGCTCTTGCTTACCAGGGCTTTGAACAGAATTAATAATAGACAAGGAGACAGGTGGGAAAGTTTTTTTAACTTCAGACAAGAGCATGTTAGAGCAAATATGTTTTTTTTTTTTTTTGTTTTTTTGAAATTAAATTTTTAGACAGGTTTCTTTAACCAGGTTAGTACCACTGAGATTGGGAATTATGGCAAACATAAAAGTTGCTTTAAACAACAGAAAACAATAATGTATTTAAAATTCAAATTCAGTCCCCAAAATCACATTTAAAAAAAGTCAAGTTTTATATCAAACAAGCCAAACCCATTTTAATCTTGATAAAGAAAGCAAAGATTTTCTGAGTCTTCATTATCAGTGTAATTTGAGAGGCCACTTGGTGATTTCATGAACTTTTTTTTTTCCCCGGTAAAGAGGGGCATGCAGGAGAGTATTTTTTGAAAAGGGGGTGACTCTGCTGTACTGGCTGGTTTCCACACTAATCAGACATATAGGCTTTTAAACTTACAGTGGGGTCTAAAAGTTCCCTACCAAGAACTTTTTTGTTTCATCATTTATCAAAAAAATAATACAAATTGATTACATAGTTTCTGCTACTGAAACTGCTACTCTCCCATTAAGGCCATAGTTTGCCAATCATCTATAATGCATAGAGGACCATATTCATTTAGTCAATTTCTGGTGGTCTGTTAATATCTGAATAAAATATATAGTGTGGCAAAACCTTACCAAATGCTGTCGCGGCAACAGATATTCAGATATATTTTAATTCCATACTAGCATTTCTCAAAGATCTAAAAATGTTGATTTGTATCAGTTCTAAATAATGTATTCTTGAATAAGAATGATCAACTTGAGTAAAAAAGAAAATGACAACAAACAGTGCTTGGTAGTGGACTCCACTGTAGGTGACAAACAGCCCTTTTGTGAAAGTCATGCACCTGTGAATCTAATAGAATAGGATGCCTTGACTATAATGGTCTCTAAAGATGGCATCTGATGACACTTGATATGCTCACTGACTCAACAATGTCAATGCACTTCATGTCTTTGTGGTGTTTCTGTTGTGCTGGTGCAAGAGAGACAGACATGTTAAAGGGCCATTTGTGGAAGTCAGGCATCAGCATTAATGTGCTGTTAGTTCTGATTTACACTTTTTTTATGTGTAATCCTTTGCATAATCAAAAACTCTATTCAAAAGCCCTATCCAAATAAACACACACCCACACACTCTTTCTCTCTGTAGTGTTTTAGACATGATTCATCCTCTGCTGATGTAGAATCCAGCTACACTGGAGCTTGATAATTTGCAGCCGACACAATGTGGGAGCTTCTCTGACCAATACAGTTAAGGTTATGTTGAAGAGGATAAGCCATTAAAGGTAAGCAATGAAAGGTTGTTGTTAACATTATCTACAGTATGACACACTTTTTCTCAAGCAGCTAATCAGGACTCAAAATAGGGTTGAAGGTTGAATGTTTGCTCTGAAGGCTTACATGGAATTTCCACATGCTGTGAAAATGAATGGGGAAAGAGTTCTGAAAAGACTTTCAAGCATTAAGGTTTCAAGTCCTAGCTGTTGGTAGTATGAATAATAATTTACAATGTACTACTACTAATAATAATAATAATAATAACAATAATATCTGTATTATATAAACAATAAAACCATATAGTAACTTTATATTTTTGATATTTAATTATAATTATTTAATGTATTTAATTATATATACCAATAGGCAAAATCAGAATTATAATCAACCACTTTATTTGTATATCAGCTATTCAAAATCAATATTCACAAAACACTTGACACTTGAGATCTGATTAAAAAAAAGAACAAAGAATTAAGAATGTTTTACAGAAAGTAATTTCATAACGGTAATATTCATATTGTAGCTGCATCTAAATAACATCTAATCTGATCACTAAATAGTAACTGCAACAAGTAAAATGAACATGAGCATTGCTTGGATAATTAAAATAATTTCTTCTTTTTCTTTTTTTCTCTACTTTTCTTGATAGGAATGGCAATATCAAAGAATGGCTTGGCCATCTTTGCCCTTCTAGTGACATGCTATATTTTGGAACACGGGAATTCATTGAAATTTCAGGCCTGGTTTTCACCGGTAGGCCTATTGTGTTTACGATACTGGATGGTGTTCAATAGCAAATATGGGAAGGTCAAGCTCATCCAAGAGTTCTGTTTAAATAAAACAAAGCTTACACAGAAAACATTTCCATATAACAAACATAGTAATTGAGGACCACTAATATTCATCTTTGAACTTGATTAAGCTTTACAAGTTAATTTTCACTCTCTTGTCTCAGGTACACAATGCTGAAGACTTGCTACCTCACATCAGAGAGAAAAGGAATGGTTAGTCTGATGGATATTCAAGAGAGATATTTCAAGAAACTATTGTTGGGCTGCAAGAACAACACAGGAGTTTGGTTCAACTCATTTTTTAAAAACTGGACAAAGAAAATTATACAAAAGCGCTTTTTCTCTAGAAGTTTCTTTGTCTGGACGTTTATGAAGTTTCTTTACCTCTAGCTCAAATATTTGACAAAAATACAGTGGTTCATCAAGAATCTGTTTTGTGCATCTGTGTAATTAACTTTTGGCAGATATTGTTATTTTTATTTAGATATTGTTATATTGTTATTGTTATTTGGCTTGTAAAAATATGGTTGCCAAACATATTAAATCCTTTTTATTTTTTATCTTTGCAGTGCTTACAGATCGATGGAATTACATAATTGATGTTGAAGTGAATGCCACAAATATAGAAACTATAAAGCAAATCAGGTCCTCTGTGAATGCTGCTAGTCTTCCCATACAACTTGATAATACCACAGAGATCTCTGAAATCGGTATCACCACTGGTGAGTACAACATACTGCAGAACAGAAGTTCAACTTCAATTTCCATAAAAATGACAAAGAATTCTTCAAACTCTTTTCTACACATATCAAGATTTTAGATTTTATTAATATTGGCAATATTATATTTAAGACAAAGCTTTCCTTCTCAGTTTGCTCCCCAAATGGCACTGGGTTCCAGTGTAGATGTGAGGAGCAGTTTGCTTGGCCATATAACAGTTGTGTCACATATGGAGCCTGTGATCACATAACCAATGGCATCTGTAGATGCATCAATGCCATTCCAGCTGACGGCCAGTACTGCCAGCCAATATTAGGTAATCAGTTCATACTCTTACATGACTTCCAATCTTGAATTCACATTAAATTCAGAGGCATCCATTTTTTTAAAATCCATACATCCATATCCATCCAATACATACATTTCTAAGTTAGATCCTAGGTTAAAACTGTTGAAGAACCCCTGGCACAAGTCTTTCTGCTCTAGTGTTAGAGTGCCTCCTGAGACCAAAACAATTGAGAAGCACATTGTGTTTTTCCCACAGCACTGCTAGCACTGGTTGAGTATGAGGTGGAAGTGGAACTGAATGTGACAGATGTTGAGACAGTGGACGTCCTCAGGACCCTAGTGGACAACGGGAGCTTTTCCCTGGCTCTGGGTCCCACTGTGAATGTCACACATATTGACATCACCACAGGTAAGAATGGAGTTTCTACTGAATTAGTTTAATATAATAATAATTTTCAGTAATAATCGACAACATTTTCATATGAATTAATGTCTGCTACTCTCTATCACCAATTGATAGTGACTCATCCTATACTCAGTTCATGAGAGCTTTTACATGTGCTGTTCTATACACGGTGGTTAGGTCTTTCCTACTCTCACAGGATGTGATGAGTTTCACGATTCTGGCAGCAGCAGATAGGGAGTGAGCACTCATGATATCTTAAACAAAACCTCTTTCACCTTTTTATCTACCATTATTTGTTTGAGATCCTCCATGCATCACCAAAAATCTATCTAGAGGGACATCATTTTCTGTAATGATGTTAATTATTGCAATTATCTCTCAATATTTTTACATTATCAATGTATATACCACCATTCAATTTATTCATTGATTCTTCAACGCTTGCACTGTTTGAAATAACTCTCGGCTACATCATGACTACTGAGTGACAAATTAACACAGTGGGCATTTGTTTCTAACTCTTTAAAGATGTCAAGATAAAGATGTGATGTATTGATGTATTTGGCCCAGGTGAGGAGTTTCTGATGGTAGTCCATTAAGCATGATTTCATAATTTGCGTGAACAAATGTCCCATTTGCCATATTTAGTCAATTTTACTCTATGCATTGATTGATTTACCTTAATTGACTCAGCATGTTGTTAAATAAAATATATTTAGTTGATTCAGGGCCTCAGCTTTACTTTAAGTAAAACAATTCTGGTTGAGTTATCAAGGTATTGCCTATTGACAATGCTTGACATGCAAGGCATTATTATTAATAATACACAATTCACAAGGATATTGAGAGGTAATGGGCATTACCACAGGCTTCAGGGATGTTCCAGACTTTATACAGGATTTGTATCACTCAACACTTGCACCAGCCCCTTTTATTATATACACCCTTTTTTTCTTTTTGCACACTGTTTATGCAACTCACAGCCTTGCAGACATTCACAGCTCAACAAGGACCTATGAAAATCCTACAGTCTGTTACCAACATCAGCACATGTAGATGCTTGCCCTTCTGGCTAGACAGCAGCTATATATTATTCATTTGACCTGGAGCAGTTCATTGATTTGGTTACAATTTATTCGTAGCTCCAGACCAGCTGTATAAAATATAACAACATAGGCTGTAGAAATGATTCAGTGAATTTACAAAACCTTTTGTTATACTTAATTGGTATAATTATTACTACTTTACCCCTATTTTTTATTACAATGTGTTTTCTTTTCTTGTTTAGTGTGTTATCTAAATGGTACTAGCTTCCAGTGTAGATGTGAGGAGCAGTTTGCATGGTCGTATAACAACTGTATCACATATGGAGCTTGTGATGAGATCACTGGTGACACATGCGGGTGTATCAACAGTATTCCATCCAATGGCCAGTACTGCCAACCAAAGACAGGTGATGAAGACCTTTATAAAGCTTCCCATACTATATGCTTATTCAAGGCTTAGTACTAATGGTGTAAATGTCTCATCTTGTTATATCCATAGAACATTTCCAATAATAAATACATAAATAAAAACAAACTTGGGTAAAATAAAAGTTACTCTTGTATCAAAGAAAATCTGAGGGTCTGTTGTGGACAATACTAGTCTCTCCATGATTCTTAATATCCAAGGACCCCATTAGGTACTGTATCAAGTAACCAAAAAGAAAATCATTTTTGCCACAATGTCCCCTTCTTTTTCTACAGTCCCTCCAATTCTTTATGGATACCTGATTTACATTGAAGTCAGCACTACAGATTCAGCAATTACAGATGAATTGAAAAACACCCTGCCATTTGGTGGTCACATTCACATCTGTAATTAGTTAGTTAGTTTAGGTAAGATAGGTTCTGGGTAAAGCAGTAAAAAGACACTTAATAATTGAGTAAATCAGCTTGAATAATTTTATTTTCCATTAGAAGAAATAACAAATTATTTAAATTAAATGTACATTATCTTACTTAATGTTACAACAGATCACAACACTACAGCTGTACAAACACAAGTAACAACTACAACTTGTAGATGTCAAGAAACATTATCTGTCATTAGTTATTCATTTATACCATAGCCTGGAAGCAGATTCAGTTCTAATTGGTTATAGGGTGTCAATTAAATGTGTCTTACCATGGCCTTCCTTAATGTAACCAGTAAACATGAGGGTATGTGTAAAACTATTAAAACATGTATAGTAAATGATATTGGCTTGAATAACTTTGCTTTTCATTTTTAAATAGAAAATCATTGTAAAATTGTTTTTCTAGATTCAACAACTACTGCAATAACAGATTTAAACACTACAGCTGTCACGACAACACCAACAACTATTGTAACAAGTGAGTGGTTAAAAATAATAGAATGGATAGAACTTGTACAGTGCGGTTCCAGGGTTTCTTTGAAAATGTACAGGTACAAATTTTCAGTTCAGTCATTTTACATTGATTAAGTCAGATTACAAATCATTGTAAAATTATCTTTCTAGACTCAACACCTATTGCAACAACAGATCTAAACACTACAGCTGTCACGACAACACCAAGCAACTATTGTAACAAGTAAGTGGTTAAAAATAATAGTATGGATAGAACTTGTACAGTGCAGTAAAAGGGTTTGTTTGAAAATGTACAGGTAAAAATTTTCAGTTGAGTAATTTTACTTTGATTAAGTCAGATTACAAATCATTGTAAAATTATCTTTCTAGACTCAACACCTATTGCAACAACAGATCTGAACACTACAGCTGTCACGACAACACCAAGCACTATTGTAACAAGTAAGTGGTTAAAAATAATAGTATGGATAGAACTTGTACAGTGCAGTAAAAGGGTTTGTTTGAAAATGTACAGGTAACAATTTTCAGTTGAGTAATTTTACTTTGATTAAGTCAGATTACAAATCATTGTAAAATTATCTTTCTAGACTCAACACCTATTGCAACAACAGATCTGAAACACTACAGCTGTCACGACAACACCAAGCACTATTGTAACAAGTAAGTGGTTAAAAATAATAGTATGGATAGAACTTGTACAGTGCAGTAAAAGGGTTTGTTTGAAAATGTACAGGTAACAATTTTCAGTTGAGTAATTTTACTTTGATTAAGTCAGATTACAAATCATTGTAAAATTATCTTTCTAGACTCAACACCTATTGCAACAACAGATCTGAACACTACAGCTGTCACGACAACACCAAGCACTATTGTAACAAGTAAGTGGTTAAAAATAATAGTATGGATAGAACTTGTACAGTGCAGTAAAAGGGTTTGTTTGAAAATGTACAGGTAAAAATTTTCAGTTGAGTAATTTTAATTTGATTAAGTCAGATTACAAATCATTGTAAAATTATCTTTCTAGACTCAACACCTATTGCAACAACAGATCTAAACACTACAGCTGTCACGACAACACCAAGCACTATTGTCACAAGTAAGTTGTTAAAAATAATAGTATGGATAGAACTTGTACAGTGCAGTAAAAGGGTTTGTTTGAAATGTACAGGTAAAAATTTTCAGTTGAGTAATTTTACTTTGATTAAGTCAGATTACAAATCATTGTAAAATTATCTTTCTAGACTCAACACCTATTGCAACAACAGATCTAAACACTACAGCTGTCACGACAACACCAAGCACTATTGTCACAAGTAAGTTGTTAAAAATAATAGTATGGATACAACTTGTACAGTGCAGTAAAAGGGTTTGTTTGAAATGTACAGGTAACAATTTTCAGTTGAGTAATTTTACTTGATTAAGTCAGATTACAAATCATTGTAAAATTATCTTTCTAGACTCAACACCTATTGCAACAACAGATCTGAACACTACAGCTGTCACGACAACACCAAGCACTATTGTCACAAGTAAGTTGTTAAAAATAATAGTATGGATAGAACTTGTACAGTGCAGTAAAAGGGTTTGTTTGAAAATGTACAGGTAACAATTTTCAGTTGAGTAATTTTACTTGATTAAGTCAGATTACAAATCATTGTAAAATTATCTTTCTAGACTCAACACCTATTGCAACAACAGATCTAAACACTACAGCTGTCACGACAACACCAAGCACTATTGTAACAAGTAAGTGGTTAAAAATAATAGTATGGATAGAACTTGTACAGTGCAGTAAAAGGGTTTGTTTGAAAATGTACAGGTAAAAATTTTCAGTTGAGTAATTTTAATTTGATTAAGTCAGATTACAAATCATTGTAAAATTATCTTTCTAGACTCAACACCTATTGCAACAACAGATCTAAACACTACAGCTGTCACGACAACACCAAGCACTATTGTCACAAGTAAGTTGTTAAAAATAATAGTATGGATAGAACTTGTACAGTGCAGTAAAAGGGTTTGTTTGAAAATGTACAGGTAACAATTTTCAGTTGAGTAATTTTAATTTGATTAAGTCAGATTACAAATCATTGTAAAATTATCTTTCTAGACTCAACACCTATTGCAACAACAGATCTGAACACTACAGCTGTCACGACAACACCAAGCACTATTGTAACAAGTAAGTGGTTAAAAATAATAGTATGGATAGAACTTGTACAGTGCAGTAAAAGGGTTTGTTTGAAAATGTACAGGTACAAATTTTCAGTTGAGTAATTTTAATTTGATTAAGTCAGATTACAAATCATTGTAAAATTATCTTTCTAGACTCAACACCTATTGCAACAACAGATCTAAACACTACAGCTGTCACGACAACACCAAGCACTATTGTAACAAGTAAGTGGTTAAAAATAATAGTATGGATAGAACTTGTACAGTGCAGTAAAAGGGTTTGTTTGAAAATGTACAGGTAAAAATTTTCAGTTGAGTAATTTTACTTTGATTAAGTCAGATTACAAATCATTGTAAAATTATCTTTCTAGACTCAACACCTATTGCAACAACAGATCTAAACACTACAGCTGTCACGACAACACCAAGCACTATTGTAACAAGTAAGTGGTTAAAAATAATAGTATGGATAGAACTTGTACAGTGCAGTAAAAGGGTTTGTTTGAAAATGTACAGGTAAAATTTTCAGTTGAGTAATTTTACTTTGATTAAGTCAGATTACAAATCATTGTAAAATTATCTTTCTAGACTCAACACCTATTGCAACAACAGATCTAAACACTACAGCTGTCACGACAACACCAAGCACTATTGTAACAAGTAAGTGGTTAAAAATAATAGTATGGATAGAACTTGTACAGTGCAGTAAAAGGGTTTGTTTGAAAATGTACAGGTAACAATTTTCAGTTGAGTAATTTTAATTTGATTAAGTCAGATTACAAATCATTGTAAAATTATCTTTCTAGACTCAACACCTATTGCAACAACAGATCTGAAACACTACAGCTGTCACGACAACACCAACAACTATTGTAACAAGTAAGTTGTTAAAAATAATAGTATGGATAGAACTTGTACAGTGCAGTAAAAGGGTTTGTTTGAAAATGTACAGGTAAAAATTTTCAGTTGAGTAATTTTAATTTGATTAAGTCAGATTACAAATCATTGTAAAATTATCTTTCTAGACTCAACACCTATTGCAACAACAGATCTGAACACTACAAACACTACAACGACACCAGAACTGTAGTAACCAGTAAGTGTTAAGGGAATTAGGGAGGAAATTGTCTGGTTAAAAGATTTTTTGTCAAATTTACAGTAAAATAATCTTCACTTGAGTAACTTTACTTTCATTTAGTCAGATTACAAATAATTGTAAAATTTTCTTTCTAGATCCAACACCTATTGCAACAACAGATCTGAAACACTACAGCTGTCACAAAAACACCAGCAACCAGTAAGTGTTAAGGAATTAGGGAAAAATTCTCTGGTTAAAGGATTTTTTTTTAAATTTACAGTAAATAATCTTCACTTGAGTAACTTTACTTTCATTTAGTCAGATTACAAATAATTGTAAAATTTTCTTTCTAGTTCCAACACCTATTGCAACAACAGATCTGAACACTACACTCACAACGACACCAGCAACTGTAGTAACAGTAAGTGTTAAGGAATTAGGGAAAATTGTCTGGTTAAAAGATTTTTTCAAATATTTACAGTAAAAATCTTCACTTGAGTAACTTTACTTTCATTTAGTCAGATTACAAATAATTGTAAAATTTTCTTTCTAGATCCAACACCTATTGCAACAACAGATCTGAACACTACAGCTGTCACAAACACCAGCAACCAGTAAGTGTTAAGGAATTAGGGAAAATTTCTGGTTAAAGGATTTTTTTTAAATATACAGTAAATAATCTTCACTTGAGTAACTTTACTTTCATTTAGTCAGATTACAAATTGTAAAATTTTCTTTCTAGTTCCAACACTATTGCAACAACAGATCTGAACACTACAACCTCACAACGAACACCAGACAACTGTAGTAACCAGTAAGTGTTAGGAATTAGGGAAAAATTGTCTGGTTAAAAGATTTTTTTGGAATTTCAGTAAAAACTTCACTTGAGTAACTTTACTTTGTTAAGTCAGTTACAAATCATTGTAAAATTATTTTTCTAGATCAACACCTTTCACAACAGATTTGAAACTACAGCTGTCACGACAACACCAACAACTGTTGTAACAAGTAAGTGGTTAAAAGTAATGGTATGGATAGAAGTTGTACAGAAAAGGGTTGTTTGAAAATATACAGGTACAAATCTTCACTTGAGTACTAAGCTGTCAGACAACACAAAACTGTTGTAACAAGTAATGGTTAGAAAATAATAGCATGGATAGAATCTGTACAGCGATAAAGAGTTTGTTTGAAAATTTTCAGTTGAGTCATTTTACTTGATTAAGTGTTACAAATCATTGTAAAATATCTTTCTGACCCACACTATTGCAACACAGATCTGAAACTACAACATCACAACGACACCAGCAACTGTATAACCAGTAAGTGTTAAGAATTAGGGAAAATTTGTCTGTTAAAAGATTTTTTTTTAAATTCAGTAAAACACCAACAACGTTGTAACAAGTAGTGGTTAAAGTAATGGTATGGATAGAAGTTGTACAGTAAAAGGTTGTTTGAAATGTACAGTAAAATCTTACTGATAACTTTATTGAGTCAGATTACAAATAATTGTAAAATTATCTTGCTAGACTCAACACGTATTGCAACAACAGATCTGAGCACTACAGCTGTCACGACAACACCAACAACTGCTGTAACAAGTAAGTGGTTGAAAGTAATGGTATGGATTAAACTTGTACAGCCCAGAAAAACATTTATTTTTAAAATGTACAGTAAAAAAATATTCACTTGACTTACTTTTCTTTCATTAAGTCAGATTGCAATTGTACAAAATACCTTTTGTAACAATTGTAGAATTACCTTTGTAGACTCAATTCCGTTTTCATAGCATATTAAAATACACTACAACTACCCAAAATTCTCCCTACAACTTATCTCCTTACAACACCCTCTCCACCATCATCTACAAGACTGAGGAGACAGTATTTAGTCATTGAAGGACAAGAAATAATGATTTTATCAAGTGATACAACTAGCCTTTACTCCAATGTTTCTTCTGATTTCTCTCTGTTCAGCTCCTCCAGTTGTGTATGGATACCTGATTTCTGTTGAGTTGAACACCACAGATGTTACAGCAATGGAAAAACTGAGGACCATTGTGAGAAACATCAGTTACCCCATCAGCATCAACAACCACATACAAATCTCTGACCTCAACATCTCCACAGGTTGGGAAAATTTGTTGAATTTGTTGGCCATTTTCAAAATGTAATGAATAAAAGTACTTTCATGGATAGCATAGCATGTGTTAAGATGGCGCGGCCGTGTCTAGACGCCGTCGTGGTAGCTCCGCGGAGATTGTGCGTTTTTTTAGTTTTTGTGTTTGTTTTTAATATCTTTTTTTGCTCAAACACATCGGCACTAACATCCTACGAACGCAGCACACTTTTGGACATAAACTTTTGCGCAAAACAAAGGTTTTTGTCCACTTTTCCCATCGACCCAGCGTGGCCGGCAGAGATAGTACGAGCGAGCCACAACAACAACAGTGGAGACTCACCTACGGGGAGACGAAGGAGGAAACATCGGGGAAAACGGAGCGGAATTCGGAACAGACTGAGAGTTCAAGCCCACCGTCCACCTCTGCCCAGCATCCTTCTTGCTAACGTCCAGTCTCTGGATAATAAGTTGGATGATGTTAGGGCGAGGATTAGATTCCAACGGGACATGAGGGATTGTAACGTCTTTTGTCTGACGGAAACATGGCTGACCCCGCTGGTGCCGGATCGAGTGCGGATAGAACGGAAGAGTCTGGCAAATCTAAGGGTGGAGGGGTTTGCTTCATGACCAACAACAAGTGGTGCAACCCCAAGGACATTAAGACTCTTTCTCGTTCCTGCTCGTCGAACCTGGAACATCTGACTATCTCATGCCGTCCATTCTACCTTCCCCGGGAGTTCAGCTCGGTCATCACCACAGCCGTCTACATACCACCACAAGCGGACACCGACGTAGCACTATCGGACCTACATGATGTGTTATGTCGGCATCAGAACAAGCATCCCGACGCGGCTATGGTGGTGGCTGGGGACTTTAATAGGGCGAACCTAAAAAAAGTCATGCCGAACTTTCATCAGCACATTACGTGTGCTACCAGAGGGGAAAGAACGTTGGACCACTGCTATTACGCCGTTCAAGAGAGGCTACAAGGCTGTCTCTCTCCCTCCGTTCGGCAAATCAGACCATGCCGCCATTTTCCTGCTACCGGAGTATAAACAAAGGATAGCACGGGAAGCGGTAGTGACGAGGGACGTAAAGCGGTGGTCTGACCAATCAGAGGCTGAGCTACAGGACGCTCTGCGTGACGTCGACTGGGACATGTTCCAATCCAGTTCCAGGGACGTCAGCGAGTTTACGGAAGTAGTAACGAGCTTCATAGCAACGCTAGTGGACACCATCGTCCCCACGGTGAAAGTTAGGTCCTTTCCTAACCAAAAACCGTGGGTTGATAAATCCATCCGCGACGCTTTGAACGCCCGCACTGCTGCCTATAACTCCGGTCTTGTATCCGGCAACATGGACGAGCACAAGGCAGCGTCCTATGGACTGAGAAGGGCGGTGAAGGAGGCCAAGAGGAGGTATAGGACAGAGTGGAGTCGCAGATGGAGCAGCGCGACACCAGACGCCTATGGCAGGGGCTACGGACTATAACGGACTACCAGGGCAGACCCCCCGCAATTGTGAGTGCCGACGCATCCCTAGCGGAGGACCTGAATTCATTCTATGCACGGTTTGAGGCTAGCAACAACAGCGCTAGCTCGCCGGCTAACAACATCACCGTTAGCACAACCGGAGTGAGTTCTACCGCTGGGGATGAACACACACTCTCTGTGACCGAGCACAGTGTGAGGAGGGCTCTGACGAGGGTGAACACCAGGAAAGCTGCTGGTCCAGATGGCATATCTGGACGAGTACTGAAGACCTGTGCTAATCAGCTAGCTCCAGTGTTCACCACTATATTCAACATCTCCCTGGCTGAGTCTGTGGTCCCCGCCTGCTTCAAGAGATCCACTATTGTCCCTGTGCCCAAGAATGCTTCTCCAGCATGCTTGAATGACTACCGACCGGTGGCCCTCACCTCGGTGGTCATGAAATGCTTCGAGAGGCTGATTAAGGACTACATCTGCGCCTTCCTCCCTTGCTCCATGGACCCGCTGCAGTTTGCTTATCGTCCCAACAGATCCACGGATGATGCTGTCTCCCAGGTACTGCACACCACACTCTCTCATCTGGACAGCCGGAAGGGGGGCTATGTGAGACTGCTGTTCATTGACTATAGTTCAGCTTTCAATACCATAGTCCCCACCAGACTGGCTGGCAAGTTGATTGAGCTGGGACTGAACACCCCCCTGTGTGCCTGGATCCTGGACTTCCTGACCGCCAGGCCCCAGGTGGTCAGGGTGGGTAGACACACCTCCAACCCCCTCACCCTGAACACAGGATCCCCCCAGGGTTGCGTCCTCAGCCCCCTACTGTACTCCCTGTACACACATGACTGTGTGGCCAGGTTCAGCTCCAACACCATCATTAAGTTTGCGGATGACACAGTGGTGGTGGGCCTGATCTCCAACAACGACGAGAAGGCCTACTGGAGGAAGTTGCTGATCTGTCACTCTGGTGCCAGGACAACAGCCCTCCTGAATGTCACCAAAACTAAGGAGCTGATTGTGGACTTTAGGAGGACACAACAACAGAGGACGTACTCACCACTGGGGATTAATGGGAATACTGTGGAGAGGGTGAGCAGGTATAAATACCTGGGAGTCAACATCACCGAAGATCTGACATGGTCCACACACACTGACACTCTGGTGAGAAAGGCGAGGCAGCGCCTTTACCACCTCAGGCAGCTGAGGAAATTCAAAGTCTCCCGGAGGATCCTTCAGTCCTTCTACTCTGGAGCTGTGGAGAGTATCCTGACAGGAAGCATCACTGCCTGGTTTGGCAACAGCTCCGCTCAGGACAGGAAGGCTCTGCAGAGAGTAGTGCGTTCGGCTGAGCGCACTATTGGAACTACACTCCCCACCCTGCAGGACTTGTACACCAGGAGGTGCAGAACCAGAGCCTGCAGGATCATGAAGGATCCTCACCACCCCAACAACGGACTGTTTCAGCTGCTGCGGTCAGGCAAGCGCCTCCGTAGTCACGCTGCCAAAACAGAGAGACTGAGACGGAGTTTCTTTCCTCAGGGTTAGGGTTAGATTAAATATTGTGTTGGTTTATTGTAAATAGTGTGAACCTGTTATTTTGCACATTTCTGCTGAGCATTGCCACTTTGCATTTCACTACACACCTCGTGTGTGTATGTGACAATTAAACTTCTTGAATCTTGAAATTGTGAATGATGACACATTGAAGATCCAGTCCTATCTCCAGTGTGGGCATTTATTGTTAAAACACCAATGAGTTTCATCATCTTCATTTATTATATTTTTCCAAAATGAAATTCTAATTCTTCAAATCATAATCTCAATGTGTCACATTCTGAAAGATGCTGAAATCCACTATTGTCTATTGTTTTTTGATACTTGCCAATGTGTACTTTGGAGCTGAAAGGTTTATCATTGTATACTTTAAAAATATTTTTTAGAAGATGGCTAGTATATTTGTTCATAACAAGGCTCATAATAACTATACTTCTCCCCAGTTTGCTATCCAAGCAGTGCTGGTTTCCAGTGCAGATGTGAGGACCAGTATCGTTGGCCATGTGACCAGTGTTTCCTGTATGGATCCTGTGACAACATCACTGATGACACGTGTGGATGCATCAATTGCCATTCCTCCTGATGGGGCAATATTGCCAGTCTGTTGATCAACACAGTAAGCATTTTTACACCAACTGCATTGGTTATGAAAGGAACAATGTTAGAGTGGTTACCAATTTTTATGAGGGACACATCACGATGTTGGAGTGACAACAAATGGAAATACTGTAACACTATCAGCTCTTCCTACCTGATCCCCCCTTTTATCATATAATTTGAAAACCCTTCCACTACAAAGAAATCAGACCTTTTATTTTGTTTTGTTAGGGAGGATGATCAACATTACAATCATTCATTTGTTGATTCTCCTCCAACATGGTGGCATGTCTTTGCTAACCACTGGTAACCAGGGCCAAACATTACATTACATTACAGTCATTTAGCAGACGCTTTTATCCAAAGCGACTTACAATAAGTGCATTCAACAAAGGTAACATCTTGTAACAGGCCTCTATTGTGGAGTATAGGACTATGAGCATTCAGTAACTGTCATGATACAAGTTTTCTATCACATTTGAATGATCTTAGATCAGAACTGCAGTGACTATTCTCATTCTTTAATGAATATTGCACCATAGAAATAAAAAAAAACAATTTAAATGAAAACCCATACATCTGAAATGACTAGTTCCCAGGCCATTCTTGTATCTTCTGGTAGCAGAAAAGAGAAAAAAACAGAATGTATTGGTAGTCTGTAGTTTACCTCCCATTCCTCTCTGTCTTTCTCCCAACAGACTTTGCAACTTGTCTCTATACAACAACCTCTCCACCACCATCTACAAGTAAGACCGAGGAGACACTATTTAGTCATTGAAGGATACGAAAGAAGGATTTTATCAAGTCGTACAACTAGAGTTTATTTACTCCCATGTTTCTTTTGATTTCTATCTGTTCAGCTCCTCCAGTTGTGTATGAATACCTGATATCTGTTGAGTTGAACACCACAGATGTTACAGCAATGGAAAAACTGAGGACCATTGTGAGAAACATCAGTTACCCCATCAGCATCAAACAACCACATTTCAAATCTCTGACCTCAACAACT
>JAXDDX010000857.1:0-19392 GCA_034670405.1 Hoplostethus atlanticus
ATTTTTCAAAATTTTGAATATGCACAGGCAGCTGTTGGTATTTCAGAGAAGGTTGCTGGATGTGATATGGTATAATGTGATTGCTTTATGCCAAATTTAAACATTGTTGAGACTGCAATTGTTCAGTTCATTGCCGATATCTCTTGGAACAAAACATTTTATTTTATTTTGAAGAGTCATACTCATTGAAACAAAGTACATTTTATGTCTTAATGTGTAAATCTTTGTTTTTGACTAAATATTTGAATATGCACAGGCAGCTGGTTGTATTTCATGTACTGTGCACTGCACACAAATTATGTTTCTGACTGTACTTATTTGAAGTAACATTTGTGGAACTTTTGCACTTTTAATGATTTGAAACTAGCTGGGAAGACAAACTAAAATAAATGCTCATTGACAAGGTTACCTGGTGTTCTTATTATGCATGTTGAGGTGTTAATACTAAAGTAAATTAGGATAACAAGGAGACTTGACATTATTGAGTAGATTAGAAATAATACAATTATGGCAACAAAGTGACACGTAATATTATTGAATAGATTTAAAGTGCTATGATATTGATTAAAACTTACTGAATAAGTTATTCAAATTTACACTATTTAAATAAGTCCATGTTAATAAGAATAGCTGTGTAAATGTGTTGGATTGAGCAATAATATGCTGACGTATAAGTTGATATAATCAAAATATTTAGTAAACCCAAATCAATTTTACCCAAATATTTAGTAAACCCAAATCATTTTTACCCTAATATTTAGTAAACCCAAATCATTTTTACCCAAATATTTAGTAAACCCAAATCAATTTTACCCAAATATTTAGTAAACCCAAATCATTTTTACCCAAATATTTAGTAAACCCAAATCAATTTTACCCAAATATTTAGTAAACCCAAATCATTTTTACCCTAATATTTAGTAAACCCAAATCATTTTTATCCAAATATTTAGTAAACCCAAATCAATTTTACCCTAATATTTAGTAAACCCAAATCAATTTTACCCAAATATTTAGTAAACCCAAATCACCCAAATAGTGTAAATTTGAATAACTTATTCAGTAAGTTTTAATCAATATCATAGGACTTTAAATCTATTCAATAATATTACGTGTCACTTTGTTGCCATAATTTTTTTAAGTTACCATTGAGCATATTTTTTACAGTGTACAGACCCAGGGCAGCGCTGCTGAAGTGTGGGGAGGCTGGTGAGTGTTGAGGCCCCTGGAGGTCTGGGGCCCTGGTGGTCATGGCTGGGACCATGCAACGCACACACACCCAGGGCAGGGCTGCTTAGCTGAGGGCAGACAGCTCAGTGTCTGGCAAAAACATTTAAAAAGGCGAAAATAAGGCAACAAAGTAGCCAGAGGTCAGTGTGTGACCCCTGGAGGTCTGGGGGCCTGTTGGCCATGGGGAAAACATGCAATGCGCACACCCAGGGCAGTGGTGCTTGGCTGTGGGGAGGCTGGTGAGTGTTGAGGCCCCTGGAGGTCTGGAGGCCTCCTGGCCATGGGGAAACCATGCAGTGTACACACCCAGGGTAGAGCTGCTTAAGTGTTGGGAGGCTGGTGAGTGTTCAGGCCCCTGGAGGTCTGGGGCCCTGGTGGTCATGGCTGGGACCATGCAACGCGTACACACCCAGGGCAGGGCTGTTTAGCTGAGGGCAGACAGGCCAGTGTGTGGCAAAAACATAAAAAAAGGCGAAAATAAGGCAATAAAGTAGCCAGAGGTCAGTGTGTGACCCCTGGAGGTCTAAGGGCCTGGTGGCCATGGGGAAAACATGCAATGCGCACACCCAGGGCAGTGGTGCTTGGCTGTGGGGAGGCGGGTGAGTGTTGAGGCCCCTGGAGGTCTGGAGGCCTCCCGGCCATGGGGAAACCATGCAGTGTACAGACCCAGGGCAGAGCTGCTGAAGTGTGGGGAGGCTGGTGAGTGTTGAGGCCCCTAGAGGTCTGGGGCCCTGGTGGTCATGGCTGGGACCATGCAACGGACACACACACCCAGGGCAGGGCTGCTTAGCTGAGGGCAGACAGCTCAGTGTGTGGCAAAAACATAAAAAAAGGCGAATATAAGGCAATAAAGTAGCCAGAGGTCAGTGTGTGACCCCTGGAGGTCTGGGGGCCTGGTGGCCATGGGGAAAACATGCAATGCGCACACCCAGGGCAGTGGTGCTTGGCTGTGCGGAGGCTGGTGAGTGTTGAGGCCCCTGGAGGTCTGGAGGCCTCCCGGCCATGGGGAAACCATGCAGTGTACAGACCCAGGGCAGAGCTGCTGAAGTGTGGGGAGGCTGGTGAGTGTTGAGGCCCCTGGAAGTCTGGGGCCCTGGTGGTCATGGCTGGGACCATGCAACGCACACACACCCAGGGCAGGGCTGCTTAGCTCTGGGGAGGCGGATGAGTGTTGAGGCCCCTGGAGGTCTGGGGCCCTGGTGGTCATGGCTGGGACCATGCAAAGCGCGCACACCCAGGGCAGTGGTGCTTGGCTGTGGGGAGGCGGGTGAGTGTTGAGGCCCCTGGAGGTCTGGAGGCCTCCCGGCCATGGGGAAGCCATGCAGTGTACAGACCCAGGGCAGAGCTTCTGAAGTGTGGGGAGGCTGGTGAGTGTTGAGGCCCCTGGAGGTCTGGGGGCCTGGTGGCCATGGGGAAAACATGCAATGCACACACCCAGGGCAGTGCTGCTTGGCTGTGGGGAGGCTGGTGAGTGTTGAGGCCCCTGGAGGTCTGGAGGCCTCTCAGCCATGGGGAAACCATGCAGTGTATAGACCCAGGGCAGAGCTGCTGAAGTGTGGGGAGGTTGGTGAGTGTTGAGGCCCCTGGAGGTCTGGGGCCCTGGTGGTCATGGCTGGGACCATGCAACGCACACACACCCAGGGCAGGGCTGCTTAGCTGAGGGCAGACAGCTCAGTGTGTGGCAAAAACATAAAAAAAGGCGAAAATAAGGCAATAAAGTAGCCAGAGGTCAGTGTGTGACCCCTGGAGGTCTGGGGGCCTGGTGGCCATGGGGAAAACATGCAATGCGCACACCCAGGGCAGTGGTGCTTGGCTGTGGGGAGGCGGGTGAGTGTTGAGGCCCCTGGAGGTCTGGAGGCCTCCCGGCCATGGTGAAACCATGCAGTGTAAAGACCCAGGGCAGAGCTGCTGAAGTGTGGGGAGGCTGGTGAGTGTTAAGGCCCCTGGAGGTCTGGGGCCCTGGTGGTCATGGCTGGGACCATGCAACGCACACACACCCAGGGCAGGGCTGCTTAGCTGAGGGCAGACTGCTCAGTGTGTGGAAAAAACATAAAAAAAGGCGAAAATAAGGCAATAAATTAGCCAGAGGTCAGTGTGTGACCCCTGGAGGTCTGGGGGCCTGGTGGCCATGGGGAGGGCCATGTCATGCAGAGACCCAGGACAGTGGTGCTTGGCTTTCGGGAGGCTGGTGAGTGTTGAGGCCCCTGGAGGTCTGGAGGCCTCCCGGCCATGGGGAAACCATGCGGTGTACAGACCCAGGGCAGAGCTGCTGAAGTGTGGGGAGGCTGGTGAGTGTTGAGGCCCCTGGAGGTCTGGGGCCCTGGTGGTCATGGCTGGGACCATGCAACGCGTACACACCCAGGGCAGGGCTGCTTAGCTGAGGGCAGACAGGCCAGTGTGTGGCAAAAACATAAAAAAAGGCGAAATAAGGCAATAAAGTAGCCAGAGGTCAGTGTGTGACCCCTGGAGGTCTGGGGGCCTGGTGGCCATGGGGAAAACATGCAATGCGCACACCCAGGGCAGTGGTGCTTGGCTGTGCGGAGGCTGGTGAGTGTTGAGGCCCCTGGAGGTCTGGAGGCCTCCCGGCCATGGGGAAACCATGCAGTGTACAGACCCAGGGCAGAGCTGCTGAAGTGTGGGGAGGCTGGTGAGTGTTGAGGCCCCCGGGGTTTGGGGCCCTGGGGGTCATGGTGGGACCATGCAACGGCCCACCACCCAGGGGGGGCTCTTTTTTGGGGGGTAAATTTTAGGGGGAGGCAGGGGCCCCTGGTCGGCAAAAAAAAAAAAAAGGGCGAAAATAAGGGGAATGGGGGCCAGGGGGGGGAGTGTTGACCCCTGGGGGTCTGGGGGCCTGGGGGCCCCTGGGGAAAACATGAAAGGACAACCCGGGCAGGGGGTTGGTGTGGGGAGGGGGGGGTGAGTTTTTAGGCCCCCGGAGGTCTGGGGGCCCCGGGGGCCCTGGGGAAAACCCTGCAATGAAAACCCAGGGCCCGGCTTTCTGGTGGGGGGAGGCTGTGAGTTTTAGGGCCCCTTAGGCTGGGGCCTTTCAGGCCTGGGGAAAACCCTGCAAAAGCCCACAAACCCCAAGGGGGGGGGGGTGGGTTTAGGCCCCGGGGGGGGGCCCTTTTCAGGTGGGTGGAAAAACCCCCTTTTTAAAAAAAGCCGGGGGAAAAAAAAAAAAAATCTAAAAACCAGAGGAGGTTTGACCCTGGAAAGGGCTGGGGGGGCCCGGTGGCCATGGGGGGAAAACCCTGTCAAAGGGAGGGGAAAACCCCGGCAGTGGGCTTTTGGGTTTGGGAGGCGGGGGATGGTGAGGGCCCCCGGAGGGCTGGGGGCCCCCGGCCATGGGGGCCCTGCGGGGTAAAGACCCAGGCAGAGCTGCCGAATTTGGGGAGGCTGGGGGGAGGTTAAAGGCCCCCGGAAAGGGTTTGGGGGCCCCGGTGGTCATGGCTGGGGGGCCAAAGCAACGCACACACCCCCGGGGGAGGGGTGCTTTTGCTAGGGCAAAACCGGGCCAGTGTTGTGGAAAAAAAATTAAAAAAAAGGGGAAAATTTAAGGGGAATAAATTTGCCAGAGGTCCCGTGTGTGACCCCCGGGGGTCTGGGGGGCCCGGGGGCCCTGGGGGGCCCTTCAATGGACCCAGGGAAATGGTGCTTGGGTTGGGGGGAGGGGGGTTTAGTGTTTAGGCCCCTGGAGGTTTTGGAGGCCTCCCCGGGCCCTGGGGAAAACCTTTCGGGGTACAGCCCAGGGCAGAGCTTTCTGAAGGTGGGGGAGGGTTGGGGAGTGTTGAGGGGGGCCCCGGAAAGGGCTGGGGCCCCGGTGGTTCCCCCCGGTGGGGGGCCATGCAACGGGAAAACACCCAGGGCAGGGTTTCTTAACCCAGGGGGAGACAGGCCCCGTGGGGTTGGGAAAAACATTAAAAAAAAAGGGGAAAAAAAGGCAATAAAGTAGCCAGAGGTCCCGTGTGTGACCCCCGGGGGGTCTGGGGGGGTGGTGGCCCCCTGGGGAAAAAAAAAGCAAAGCGCACAAAACCCGGGCCGGGGTGCTTGGCTGTGGGGAGGCGGGGGGAGTGTTGAGGCCCCCGGAGGTCTGGGGCCTCCCGGGCCCTGGGAAACCATGGGATTTTACAGACCAGGGGAGAGCTGCTGAAGTGTGGGGGGGCTTTGAGTGTTAGGCCCCGGAGGGGTTTGGGGGCCCCGGTGGTCAGGCTGGGGCCAGGGAACGGCCCCCACACACCCAGGGAGGGGGGTGCCTTTCTGAGGGAACCCGCTCATGTGAGGGAAAAAAAATAAAAAAAGGCGAAAAAAAAGGCAAAAAAGTAGCCAGAGGTCATGTTGACCCCTTTGGGGGTCTGGGGCCTGGTGGGCCCTGGGAAAAAAATGCAAAGCCCACCCCCTGGGGAGGGGTGCTTGGCTTTTGGGGTGGGTGATTGGGGTTGGGGGGCCCCTGGAGGTCTTTGGGGGCCCCCCCCGGCCATGGGGAAAACCCTCAGTGTAAAGACCCAGGGCAGAGCTTTTGAAATGTGGGGAAAGGGTGGTGAGTGTTTAAAGGGCCCCCGGAGGTTGGGGCCCCCGGGGGTCATGGCTGGGGCCCTGCAAAGCCCCCAAACACACCCCGGGAGGGGGTGGTTAGCTGAGGGCAGGGGCTCATTTTGTGGAAAAACATAAAAAAAAAGGGGAAAAAAGGCAATAAATTTGCCAGGGGGTCAGTTGTGACCCCCGGAGGTCTGGGGGGCCCGGTGGCCTGGGGGGGGCCCTGCAAAGCGAACCCAGGGCAGTGGTGCTTGGGTTTGGGAGGGGTGGTGATGTTGAGGCCCCCGGAGGTCTGGAGGCCTCCCGGGGCCCTGGGGAAACCATGCGGGGTAAAGACCCAGGGCAGAGCTTTCCCAAGTGTGGGGGTGGTGAGTGTTAAAGGCCCCCGGGGGTCTTTGGGGCCCCGGTTTGGGCAGGGGGTGGGGAAACCCTGCAACGGACCAAAAAACCCAGGGCAGGGTGGTTAGCCCGAGGGCAGACGGCCCAGTGTGTGGAAAAAACCCTAAAAAAAGGGGGAAAATAAGGCAAAAATTTGCCTTTTTGGGCAGTGTGTGACCCCTGGGGGGTCTGGGGGCCCGGTGGGGATGGGGAAAATGCAAGCCGAACCCAGGCATGGTGCTTTTGGGTTGGGGGGGCGGGGGGGTGTTGAGGGCCCCGGAGGTTTTGGAGGCCTCCCGGGCCCGGGGAAAAACCCGGGGGTGTACAACCCAGGGCAGAGCTGCTGAAGGTTGGGGGGGGGGGGGGGCTGGTGGTTTTTGAGGGCCTGGAGGTCTGGGGCCCCCGGGTTCATGGCTGGGACCATGCAACGGGGAAAACACCCAGGGCAAAGGGGTGCTTAGCTGAGGGGGAGACGGCCCGTGTGTGGCAAAAACATAAAAAAAAGGGGGAAAAAAAGGCAATAAAAATAGCCAGAGGGCAGTGTTGACCCCCCCGGGGGTTGGGGCCCCGGTGGGGAAGGGGGAAAACCCTGGGAATGCCACAACCCGGGGAGGGTGCTTGGGCTGTGGGGGGGGCCGGGGGGAGTGTTTTAGGCCCCCCGGAGGTCTGGAGGGGCCCCCGGCCTGGGGGGAAAACCCGCAAATGTCAGGGCCCCGGGCAACCCGTGAAGTGGGGGGGAGGTGGGGGGAGAGTTGGGGGGCCCCTGGAGGTTTTTGGGGCCCCCGGTGGTCATGGGGTGGGACCCTGCAACCACAACCCCACCCCCCGGGGGGCAAGGGTGCCTTTGCCCCGGGTGGGCCAAAAACCAAAGGCAGTGTGAGACCCCTTTGGGGGTCTGGGGGCCCCGGGGGCCATGGGGAAAAAATGCAATGCCACACCCCGGGGGAGGGGTGCTTTGGTGGGGGAGGGGGTGAGTGTTTTAGGCCCCTGGAGGTCTGGAGGTCCCCCGGCCTGGGGAAAACCCCGCAATCAACCCAGGGCATGGGGGTTTGGGTGTGGGGGGGGCTGGTTTAGTGTTGAGGCCCCTGGAGGTCTGGGGCCCCCCTTGGGCCTGGGGGAAACCCTGCCAATTAACACACCCCCGGGCAGGGGTGCTTGCTTTGGGCAGACAGGGCAGTTGGGACACCCCGGAAGGGCGGGGGGCCCCGGGGGCCAAAGGGGGGAAAAAGCATGCGAACCCAGGGCAGGGGTGCTTGGCTGGGGGGGGGCTGGTGAGTTTTTGAGGCCCCTGGGGGTTGGAGGGTTTTTGGCCATTGGGGAAAAACCCCGCCCTGACAACCCCCGGGGAGGGTGCTTTGGTTGGGAAGGGGTGTTTAGTTTTTAGGCCCCTGGAGGGTTGGGGGCCTTGGGCCCTGGGGGAAACCCTGCAAAAACACACCCAAGGGGAGGGGGTGCTTAGCTTTGGGGGAGAAGGTCAGTGTGTGCCCCATGGGGGGGGAAAAAAGGCCCCTTTAAAAGGGGGGGTGCCAGGGGTCAGGGGAGGTTTACCCCTGGAAGGGCTGGGGCCCCCCGGGGGCCCTGGGGAAAAATGCAATGGCCCCAACCCCCGGGGAGTTGTAAGGTTGGGGAAGGGTGGTGAGTGTTGAGGCCCCTGGGGGGTTGGGGGGGTGGTGGGCAGTGGGGGGACCATGCAACGCCCCACACCCAAAGGGCAGGGGTGCTTAGGGGGGGGGGGCCTAAAAAATGTTAAAAAGGGCCCGGGGGTCTGGGGCCCTGGTTTGGGGGCCTGGGGAAGGGGGGAAAAAATGCCAAAGGGACCCACCAGGGGGGGGTTTCTTGGCTGTGGGGGGGCGGGGGGGGTGTTTTAGGCCCCTGGAGGTCTGGGGGCCCCCCGGGGGATGGTGAAAACCAGGGAAGGAAAACCAGGGGAGGGCTGGGTTAAATGTGGGGAGGCTGGTGAGTGTTGAAGGGCCCCTGGAGGTTGGGGCCCCGGGGGCCCCTGGGGAAAACCCTGCAACCACCCCCCCAGGGGGGGGGTGGGGGAGGGGGTGAGGGGGCCCAGCCCAGGCCCCCCGGGTTTGGGGAAAAAACATTTAAAAAAAGGCGACTGGGTAAATTAGGCCCCCGGGGGAGTGGTTACCCCCGGAGGTTGGGGGCCTGGTGGGCCATGGGGGAGGGCCATTCCAGGGGAGAACCAGGGGCATAAAAAAACTTGGCTTTGGGAGGGGTAGTGTTGACCCCTGGAGGTTGGGGCCTTGGCCCCTGGGAAACCATGCAGGAACCCAGGGGAGGGTTTCTTGGTTTGGGAGGCTGTGAGTGTTGAGGCCCCCGGAGGGCTTTGGGGCCTTTGGCCCTGGGGGGAAACCCCAAAGGGAAAACACCCAGGGCAGGCTGCTTAAATGTTTGGGAGGCAGGTAGTGTTGACCCCTGGAGTTTTGGGGGTTGGGGGCCCTGGGGGAAAAAAAACAACGCACACCAAAGGCAGGGTGTTTGGGGTGGGGAAAGGGGGTTAGTTTTTGACCCCTGGAGGGCTGGGGGCCCCGGGGGCCATGGGGAAAACCCCGCAAAGGGACACACCCAGGGCCCGGGTGTTTGTGGGGGAGGTGGTGAGGGTTTTAGGCCCCGGGGGGTTGGGGGGCCTGGTGGCCCTGGGGAAACCCAAAAGCCCCAAAGCACCAAAACCCCGGGCAGGGTGCTTGGTGTGGGGAGGCTGGTGAGTGGAGGCCCCCGGAGGTCTGGGGCCTTGGGCCCTGGGAAACCATTGGGAATGAACACCCAGGGCAAGGGTTTCTTGTTGGGGAGGTGGGGAGTGTTGAGGGCCCCCGGAGGTTTGGGGCCTTGGGGGTTTTTGGGGGGAAAACCCTGCAAGGACACAACCCCCGGGCAGGGGGTGCTTAGTGTGGGGAAAACTGGTAGTGTTAGGCCCTGGGGTCTGGGGGGGCCCGGTGGCAGGGGGACCATGCAAGCAAACCCAGGGCAGGGGTGCTTGGTGTGGGGGGGTCCTTTGGGGGTGTAGGCCCCCGGGGGGTCTGGGGCCTTGGGGGCCCGGGGGGGCCATGCATGAAGACCCCAGGGGGCCCGGCTTGGGGGTTGGGGAGGTTATGGGGGGAGGGCCTGGGGTGAGTGTGGGGGGGCCCTGGAGGGGGTTTTGGGGGCCCCCGGGGGGGGGGTGGGGGTCATGGCTGGGACCATGCAACGCACACACACCCCGGGCAGGGCTTTTAGCTGAGGGCAGACAGCTCAGTGTGTGGCAAAAACATAAAAAAAGGCGAAAATAAGGCAATAAAGTAGCCAGAGGTCAGTGTGTGACCCCTGGAGGTCTGGGGGCCTGGTGGCCATCGGGAAAAACATGCAATGCACACACCCAGGGCAGTGGTGCTTGGCTGTGGGGAGGCGGGTGAGTGTTGAGGCCCCTGGAGGTCTGGAGGACTCCCGGCCATGGGGAAACCGTGCAGTGTACACACCCAGGGCAGAGCTGATTAAGTGTGGGGAGGCTGGTGAGTGTTGAGGCCCTGGTGGTCATGGCTGGGACCATGCAACGCGCACACACCCAGGGCAGGGTTGCTTAGCTGAGGGCAGACAGCTCAGTGTGTGGCAAAAACGACAAAACTCTGTTTAGCAATTGTGATACAGCTAGTCAAAGGCTGGAATGCAAGTGAGTGTGCAGTTTAATTGCATATCGTATGTGCTTCCTTATCGGTAGTGCCACATTAAACACACATGTAAAACAGGCTGCTAATCCCACAGTCATTAATGAGACAATGTGATGCCACGTCGGTATCTGCCCTTAACGTTACGTTAAATCTGGCTGTGTGTTTTATGAATCTGGCCGGTTGTGTCATTGTTTTGAGTAGTGCTTGACAAGTCAAGATGGTGGTGGGGGTGATGATGGTGATTATTATGACACAAATGCGCGTCAAACTAGCTTTTTGGTCAATACCTGCTTCAGACTGACTCTGACAATGGCCCGGAACAGCCCAAAGCTGACCCTAAAAGAGTAGTGCTGTCGTGGAAATTGCCTGTAAGCACTCAGAACTCTTGAAATAACACACAAAACTTTGACAGGTTGAAGTATAAAAATATATTGTATACAGATATATTGGAGAGAGAAAGACAGTTCACACAGAAAGTCAAAGTCTCTCTATGCTCTCTCTCACTGAAAATCAGCTAAATACAATCTTTATAGTTTCTTTGGAAAGATGTCTCTTATGATTGGTTCACTTATGCTTAGATAACATGTTTAACATGGTTCATCCTATATGCTCTCTCCACCTATCAGTGGTCTGGTCAAGTTCAGTTTTATTGCCTTATAGGGCCTCAAATCCAGGCCTCACTAGTTTACTCTGCAACACTCAGGCACATGTTTATGACAGACATACCACATGTCTGTGGCAACCCAGCATCAGTACTACAGACACAAAATGATAAATGATAAATTCTAGCATTCTGTGCTAATTTACTTTCAAAGTGCTTGACAAATCAAGATGGTGGTGGGGGTGATGATGGTGATTATTATGACACAAATGCACGTCAAACTAGCTTTTTGGTCAATACCTGCTTCAGACTGACCCTGACAATGGCCCGGAGCAGCCCAAAGCTGACCCTAAAAGCCACCCCCCCCCCTTTGTTGCCCTCTGGTGGCGCAATCTGGTAAATACCGCCATTTTCATCATCTGCTAAACTGCTTTAAATACATATATATGTATATATATATATAGTTCATAGAGTAGCAACATTTCACATGCTTGCACCGCTCACAGGCCCACAGGCTCAAAGAATGGAGCTTACAACATTAAGACAGGCCTGTTCAACAAAGGGAATAGGATGTCATTGTAGGAGCCCTATGTTAGGCAGAAATGCTTGTTTATTGTTTGTCTACTAACCCTCTGTTTGACGCCCTCTGAAGGTCGAGGCTATATATGATGGCAGGACAGGTGTGCACAGAGTGGCTGATTGGGGCAAAGCCTTTCTACAGCTTGGCTTCACTTGGACTGGAACGACAAAACTCCGTTTAGCAATTGTATTGCCCTAAATTATTGTCTGGATTATTTTGTTTATCGAAACTGGATTTCTCTTTTGTACAAGGAAATAAACCCAAGAATTTTTCTTCAAACAAACCAAACTCTTCTGGACAATATTGTTTTTCAACACCTGGGCAGCACAAGCTTGTAGAAAATCACAATCTAGTCACCACAGTGACCAACAAGAACAGGAAATATTCATTGAAACGGTCACTACAGTCATGGTTTATCAAATAATGCCAAATCAACTCCCTTTCATTCAGTTCATCTTTACTGATTCCAAAAAGGAACCTTTGCTAACATTTCTATTTCATCTCTCGTCTCGTGCAGGAATCCACGCCAGGCGGCCTTCCAGCTCACGCTCCCCTGCTCTTCCTGTGGGGCACTTCTACCCACCTCCCCTTCAAAACCTTTGAGGCTTGTGATACAGCTGGTCAAAGGCTGGAATGCAAGTGAGTGTGCAGTTTAATTGCATATCGTATGTGCTTCCTTATCGGTAGTGCCACATTAAACACACATGTAAAACAGGCTGCTAATCCCACAGTCATTAATGAGACAATGTGATGCCACGTCGGTATCTGCCCTTAACGTTACGTTAAATCTGGCTGTGTGTTTTATGAATCTGGCCGGTTGTGTCATTGTTTTGAGTAGTGCTTGACAAGTCAAGATGGTGGTGGGGGTGATGATGGTGATTATTATGACACAAATGCGCGTCAAACTAGCTTTTTGGTCAATACCTGCTTCAGACTGACCCTGACAATGGCCCGGAGCAGCCCAAAGCTTACCCTAAAAGCCACCCCCCCCTTTGTTGCCCTCTGGTGGCGCAATCTGGTAAATACCGCCATTTTCATCATCTGCTAAACTGCTTTAAATACATATGTATATATATATATATATAGTTCATAGAGTAGCAACATTTCACATGCTTGCACCGCTCACAGGCCCACAGGCTCAAAGAATGGAGAATTGTCCCTGTGCCCAAGAATGCTTCTCCAGCATGCTTGAATGACTACCGACCGGTGGCCCTCACCTCGGTGGTCATGAAATGCTTCGAGAGGCTGATTAAGGACTACATCTGCGCCTTCCTCCCTTGCTCCATGGACCCGCTGCAGTTTGCTTATCGTCCCAACAGATCCACGGATGATGCTGTCTCCCAGGTACTGCACACCACACTCTCTCATCTGGACAGCCGGAAGGGGGGCTATGTGAGACTGCTGTTCATTGACTATAGTTCAGCTTTCAATACCATAGTCCCCACCAGACTGGCTGGCAAGTTGATGGAGCTGGGACTGAACACCCCCCTGTGTGCCTGGATCCTGGACTTCCTGACCGCCAGGCCCCAGGTGGTCAGGGTGGGTAGACACACCTCCAACCCCCTCACCCTGAACACAGGATCCCCCCAGGGTTGCGTCCTCAGCCCCCTACTGTACTCCCTGTACACACATGACTGTGTGGCCAGGTTCAGCTCCAACACCATCATTAAGTTTGCGGATGACACAGTGGTGGTGGGCCTGATCTCCAACAACGACGAGAAGGCCTACCTGGAGGAAGTTGCTGATCTGTCACTCTGGTGCCAGGACAACAGCCTCCTCCTGAATGTCACCAAAACTAAGGAGCTGATTGTGGACTTTAGGAGGACACAACAACAGAGGACGTACTCACCACTGGGGATTAATGGGAATACTGTGGAGAGGGTGAGCAGGTATAAATACCTGGGAGTCCACATCACCGAAGATCTCACATGGTCCACACACACTGACACTCTGGTGAGAAAGGCGAGGCAGCGCCTTTACCACCTCAGGCAACTGAGGAAATTTAAAGTCTCCCGGAGGATCCTTCAGTCCTTCTACTCTGGAGCTGTAGAGAGCATCCTGACAGGAAGCATCACTGCCTGGTTTGGCAGCAGCTCCGCTCAGGACAGGAAGGCTCTGCAGAGAGTAGTGCGTTCGGCTGAGCGCACTATTGGAACTACACTCCCCACCCTGCAGGACTTGTACACCAGGAGGTGCAGAACCAGAGCCTGCAGGATCATGAAGGACCCTCACCACCCCAACAACGGACTGTTTCAGCTGCTGCGGTCAGGCAAGCGCCTCCGTAGTCACGCTGCCAAAACAGAGAGACTGAGACGGAGTTTCTTTCCTCAGGCCATCAGGACTGTGAACTCTGACCTCACCAGGGCCCCACCAAGACACACACACTGCCCCTCTTATGCACACACACACACTTAGGTAAAGACTACACATAATTTATAATTTATATTATATTATACATACAATTTTCCCTTTTTTTACTATATTTTTTTATAAAGTGCTCTTATTGTAAATATTGTGTTGTTTTTTTATATAGAGCTCTTAAAAACTGTGACATTGTAAATATTGTGTTGGTTATTGTAAATAGTGTGAACCTGTTATTTTGCACATTTCTGCTGAGCATGGCCACTTTGCATTTCACTGCACACCTCGTGTGTGTATGTGACAATTAAACTTCTTGAATCTTGAATCTTACAACATTAAGACAGGCCTGTTCAACAAAGGGAATAGGATGTCATTGTAGGAGCCCTATGTTAGGCAGAAATGCTTGTTTATTGTTTGTCTACTAACCCTCTGTTTGACGCTGTTGGGAATTGTATATTTGGCCGAGGCAAGATTGCCTTGTCTCGGCAAGACACTAAAATACAATACACTAAGGCCGTCTGGAGGCCTCTTCTACAATACAATACAGGCCTGTTGGTTGCCGTTGATCAATTGGAAATTAGCACAGGAGACATGGTGTTCACAGGTCTAGAGGAAGGTGAGACAGAACTACTTCCACTCTACTCAATTAACATAGGGATGACAGACAGAGGCTGAGGGGGATGAAAGGGTCTATGTAAAATATCACATGGACGTCTGTATAAAGGAACTGTATCTGCTTGGTGTTCTTTAGATTATCCTCGTAGGCAGAGATGCTGCCGGATATTTCTCCCTTTCAGCGCTGAACTGTATTAAATACTCATAGAATCCTGAGACGTAGTTTGTTGTTGCTTTCTTCTTACGTTCATCACCACGACCAAGAAATAATTCCTAACCTATGGCGTTGTCGGCAGGATGTGCAATATCTTCCGGACTGGGAAACCTAAACTGAGGTGAGTGACTTTCATATTATATATTTCATTGTTCAGTTGATGAGTAATGAAATAGAAAGCACTATCGCCTCAGTAACAGGGTTAAGCTGTCCTGGTTGTGACCACATTAGTTAATTGATAAAGAACAAATTAAGTATTGAATGAATTCTTGTTTGTGATTGAATGTGAGAATGTGAGAACCACGCAGGCTCACTACTGGGGTTCCGCAAGGCTCGGTTCTAGGTCCTCTCCTCTTTTCCCTCTACACAACATCTCTTGGTTCTGTTATCCATTCACACGACTTTTCCTACCACTGCTATGCAGATGACACCCAGCTGATCCTGTCATTTCCCCCCTCTGACACACAAGTGGAGGCACGCATCGCTGCATGTCTGGCAGACATCTCGGAGTGGATGTCGATGCACCACCTGAAGCTCAACCTGGACAAGACTGAGCTGGTGTTCCTCCCGGGGAAGGGCTGTCCGCACCGAGACCTGGCCATCACCATTGATAATGCTGTGGTGACGTCAACTCGGACTGCGAGGAATCTGGGTGTGACCCTGGACGACCAACTGTCGTTCTCGGCAAACATCGCATCAGTGACACGCTCCTGCAGATTCCTCCTCTACAACATCAGGAGGATTCGCCCCTTCCTCACTGACAAGGCAGCGCAGGTGCTCATCCAGGCTCTTGTCATCTCCCACCTGGACTACTGCAACTCCCTCCTTGCTGGTGCCCCGGCGTCTGCCATCAGACCTCTGGAGCTTGTTCAGAAAGCTGCAGCTCGTCTGGTGTTCAACCGCCCCAAGTTCTCCCATACAACTACCCTTCTCCGTTCTCTACACTGGCTCCCTGTAGCAGCTCGGATCCAGTTCAAGACCCTGGTGCTAGCCTATAGGGCAGTGAAAGGAACAGCTCCTTCTTACCTCCAGGCTATGGTCAAGCCTTACCCCCCTGCCCGACCACTTCGCTCTGCTGCCACGAGGCGACTGCCCCGTCGCTCAGAGGTCCCTGCGGCCGATCTACACGGTCACGGCTCTTCTCTGTCCTGGCCCCGCAGTGGTGGAATGAACTCCCCACTGATGTCAGGACAGCAGAGTCGCTGCCCATCTTTCGCCGCAGGCTGAAAACCCACCTCTTCAGGAAACACTACCCTGACCCTTCCCCTTAGCCATGTCTATTTGTCGTCAATTATGTGTCTGAGCTCTTGTTTATTGGCTCTTGTTCATTTGATACACTTATTTGTCTTAGCTCTTTTTTATTTGGTTCACTTATTTGTCTTAGCTCTTGTTTATTTGATTCTCTTATTTGTCTCATTTGTTTAAGATAAAGTAGGTTGCTAACTTATTGCACTCTTACCTTAACACTAGTTATGCTCTTAGTTGCTTGTTTAGGAAGGAAATGCACTTACGATTTCTGGTGACTAGTAGTTTTCTTGCCTACCTATGTTGAATGCACTTATTGTAAGTCGCTTTGGATAAAAGCGTCTGCTAAATGACTGTAATGTAATGTAATGTAATGTAACATAGCGCGACACATGAGTGCACGTCATAGAGGATTGTGAGTTGGGGTGCTGCAGAGCGCAGACCGTCCGAGATTGTAGCGTGTAGAATCATGTGCGGCATGGTTGGTCCTGGCTATGTCCGAAAGTGTAGCGTGTAGAATCATGTGCGGCATGGTTGGTCCTGGCTATGTCCGAAAGTGTAGCGTGTAGAATCATGTGCGGCATGGTTGGTCCTGGCTATGTCCGAAAGTGTAGCGTGTAGAATCATGTGCGGCATGGTTGGTCCTGGCTATGCGAATCGGTGAATTTTTAGTTCTTTAAACTAGGTGATCTGGGCCCGGGGTTTATGTTGGTGTGATTGTGCCGGCAGTGTGATATATTGTGTATGTTTCCTAACCTGTATTATGTGTTGGTGGTTTTTGTTTATGTGATGAGTAAGTCACCAAAGTTCTGAATAGTACACTTTTGCGCCGACTATACGAGAGTGACGGTTATATATATACGGTTCATTGCCAAGGTTATTGCTTATGTCATAGTGTTGTGTGGGCCCAATACTCTAGATATACATATTATATATATTATAGGTATATAAACATACAAGATGCATCCAATTTAAATGCCTCATTTGATAATAGGAATTGAAACTAGTAATCAAGACTAGAAATATATTAGGGATAGATTTAGAATAGGCATAGATAGATGACATACAAGGGTGGTCTAGACAGAAGGACAGCAGTAGTTAATATGGGACGCCTCCTGTCAAAATTTGATGGATGACCTTTGACCCCATTTGATTGATTGACAGCTTGTCAGTATTTGACAGGTTTGATGGATGACCTATTGACCTCCTTTTGATTGACAGCCTGTCAGTAATTTGTCAGCTTTGAATGATGCCCTGTGTGATGTGACATGTTGTGACCTTTTAATTATTTAATGATCCTAATGATGAGGTATTTCCGGGTGTGTGGGCGGAAGCGTCATTCATTTGTTGTTTTGATCCTGAACGGGGGTATTGACCACCCGTGGGGCATTGGGGGTTGTGTGACATCTGGATGGCTATGGGAATGTGTTTTAGTTTTAAATGGACAATGGGGAAATCTGAGACCTTTTAATTATTTAATGATCCTAATGAGGAGGTATTCCCGAGGATGTGGGCGGATGTGTCATTCAATTGCTCTTGTGATCCTGAACGGGGGTATTGACCAACTGAGGGGCATTGGGGGTTGTAGGACACCTGGAGGGCTATGGGAATGTGTTTTAGTTTTATTCTCATTAACTGACCAGGTTCAAACAATGGGGAGCTGTGTGTCACAAGGGACACTATGGACTGTTTTAGTTTTATGCTCCCATTGTTCAGAAGTGCGTTGATCTATGTCAGACATGCTTCTTCGGGATGGTGGGATGTCACATGAGACTGTTTTTTGTTTTATAATCCTTAAGGAAGTCTATTGAGCAGTGTCAATCAATGGTCAATGGGGATCTGTGTGTTGCCAGGGGCACTATGGACGGTTTTAGTTTTATGTTCATTAAATGGACAGTGTCAAACATGGGTCATTGGGGAGCTGTATTTGTTTTATAATCCTTAAGGAAGTCTATTGATCTATGGCAAATGCAGTTCTTTGGGTGTTTAACCCTGATTTGTTCTTTACTAAATAATGAAATTGTCCCTATGACTATCAACCTTTATAATACCGTTGATATACGTAGTGGGTATAGGAAGGCTATATGGCCATGTTATAATATGACCAAATATATTAGGACATCTAAATTAGACTAATATATAGAGCAGGGCTATATTTCAGCTAGACACAACCAACAACATAAGAATCTAATGTGAAAAGATAGCTACATTAAACAAGGTTTTGGTGTTTTTATAATAATGATTTTGTCGCATATGTGCGCGCATACACACACACACACACACACACAGTCCGTCGACCTTAGGACGTCCGGGGGGGTCTAAGTCTGGATTGTGCGCAAGGCGGGGGGCGAGACGTCAATCATCTGGTTTTACGATAGTAATTGAGGATTGCCGCCTAGATCACACGTGACATTTTGGAGCGCTAAATTTGAATGTGCGCAAGTCTGAATTGTGAGAGTCGTCTTTGGGGATATAAGGCGCACGGAGCCGATGTATGTTGACCAGCCGTAGCGCATCCCACGTTGCATAGACGCTGCACGGCCCCATTTTCGCAAGACAGGCTTCAACGCTGCGGAATCGACCTAACCTAGACAAGATGTTTGTTTACTGTAAGTATTCCATTTAACTATGTCATATTCTATTCAAACGATAGCCCATAGTTGGATAAAAACTAATACGATATGTTTTTCTTTTTGATTTGGTGAAGATTAGGGGGGGAAAGCAACACAATTGAGGATCTTACAGAGGCCTCTACAAGCCACGGTAAGTCCGTTGTATTCTATGCAGGTGTCTTATTAGATTGAGTTGCATTACCAGTATTTAAAACTATGTAGCATCTATACATGATTGTCTATGTTTTGTATCTATTTCTCTCTAGAATCACAAAATATATTAGATCAGACCAGGAACAGAAAATCTGATACCAGGGGGGGGTACCGGTCGGACACCTATGGACAAAGAAAATAAATACCCTAACAAAAGTAGGTTTTATTCTACATTCGTGCGCATATTTTTAAAACCAGGGTTCTTTCTAATGAGTTGAACTTTCTAATGAGTTGTACGTTTCATTTTGCTCCTGCATTTCTTAGGTCTTCTAGGAAAAAAACGCGCACCACTTAAAGAACGGTTTCCTCAAAACACCAGTAAGTATTTGATATAAATTAAAATTGAAATGAAAAAATAAACGGCAAATCTCATATTGTGTTCTTTCTTTTGTTTTTACTGAACATCAAGGCGAGGCGTTAAACAAGCTTGAACAATATGTGAATAACGTTTCAAAGTCGTCTGTTGAGGGAGAAGCTGAGACACAGGAGCCAAAGGCAAAACGCACAAGATCTGAAAACGGTATAGTATTAACATCTGATACATCCTATGTTTAAAACTATATTATCCCTTTTATAATAATCACCGACTAATGGACTATACCATCTAATGTGTCTTGTTTTTAGTAAGCGGTGAGGAGGAGAGGAGCGCATCCGCGGGGATAGTTTTAAATCTCCAGTCGGACAGCTGGACTGATGAAGACATTGCACTCTGGGATCGCTTTGACTTTGGGCTGACACAGATGTGCAGCGAAGAAAATTCCGTCCAAGACCCGGAAAACAGCGCCATACCGACACCGTCGTCATCTGCAAGGGTGAGCGATCGAGATGTCATTGTGTTGATCAAATCCGTGATTCGCAGCATAGAGGCATTATCCAAATCTAATTTAAAAAATAATGATGATTTTATGAGACAGCTCAACGAGTTTTCCCGAAAATTTGATAGCATAGAACAAGCCATTAACACTAGAAGCGCCACGGCGGTCTCACAGACGGTTTGGGGTTTTCTGTTGCAAATATCTCTGTTAAAATAAAGAGTATGAGGCCCCCAGTCCATGACTTTTCCTAAATATGTGTTAACTTTATTTTCACAAAGTTTGAAGGTTCTAAATCAAAAGACAAAAGATTTCTGAGCATTTATACCTAGGAACGCCAACCAA
>JAXDDX010000858.1:0-19329 GCA_034670405.1 Hoplostethus atlanticus
TAGACTAGAGTACTCAATACAGGTAAAACTCAATGAACTCCCTGAAAATCGAATGTGGCACATTACGATTCACCACAGAACTGTAGTTTAAGAAACACATTATCCAGCCAAGAGACAATTAATTGGGGATGAGGCACATTAGCCCCTGAACTTTTCAAAACAGACCTGCGGGCCTGTCAGTCAGAGCCACTGGTGTCACCTGGCTGAGCCGTGGTGTTTTCAAATGCAAAATGCTTTTGTTGTCAGCTTATTGAAAAATGGGAGTTGGTTTGGTTTCACAAAAAGTCACCCCGCACCTTTAAAATTGCTAAAGAGAGTTGTTATCAGAGGTATATTTACCTGCTTTTCGGAACATAAATGCTTGTTTTCTGCCACTTTAGAATCCATGTTTCACTGCATTATCTCATTTCAATAAAATTGAAATCACTTGAAATACTAAAACGTCTACTAAGGTCTAAAGCGGGACATGCCATGAATAAATATCATTACGATCACTGTGAAAACACTTTACCTGAGGTGACTCCAGATATCTCCACTGTGTGTGAACGTGTTTGTATGTACAGAATTTATTTTTATATACAGACGGGTGACAAATAAAAGGAAAAACCTGAATAAATGAGTGGAGAAACATAATGAATGCAGATGCTTCCATACAGGTGTACTGCATGATACAATTAAGTAATTAACATCCCATCATGCTCTGTGGCATGTATGCTGAGAAGGCCCTGTTTGACCTCGATTTTGGATCAAGATGACAAGAGGAAAAGATCTAAATGATTTTTAATCTTTTACACCCGCTCTACAGCACAAAACTTTTCCTCCATTGTTGTCAGACCAATTATTACTCCATTTCTAGACTTTTCAGTCATTCTGTCTGTTCCATCAACTGTGGTCCCATCTACCCCCCCCCCCCCCATCTCTCCTCCCTATTTTCAGTTTTCTTTCCCAAATCTCTTCCACCTCATCTCTTCAATGTCTTCAATCTCATTTCTCATCTATCTCATTGAGAATTGTTCCTGGTTCTGTCTATGACTATGGGTTGTTTCCTCTGTTTGTTTGTTTATTTGTCCATCCATCACATGCAATATCTCTGACACCACTTACCAGATGTTGAAATTTGGGGAATGATGCAGCTCACCATCGGTTCTAACATTTTAAAAATGAACAATTGCTTTGTTTCTTTTTATTTAATTCAAAGCTGAGCAGTTTGCAGAGGGACACTAAACAATTGTGATGTTTTTTAGGTGGGTGATGGTAACGGAGGCTCCCTGCTGCCACAGTGAGCAGGAGTGGATGAGTAGGAAGCATCAAGAATGTAATGTTGTTTTGCAAAGCATGATTCCTCATGAATACCCAAGAGGATCACGATGCCTCATTTAATATGAGAAGCGAAAGCGAGGCTTAAAAATTTAATTGAACAAAAACTGTAAGTTATTATTCCTTGCACTACTTGTATATTTTTTGTATAGTTCTTTTTTTGTATATTTTGAGGATCTTTTTTATAGAGTTTGTTAAATTTGTTTATTGTATAGTGATGTGTGCCTCTCTCTGGTTCTGTACTGCTGCATAACTGCAATATTCCCCTCGGGGACAATAAAGGCCATCTATCTAAAAGTGAAAGAACAAATTAGGGAAAAGGAAGTAGAAGGACTGTTAAAGTGAGTGGAAAAAATAATAGCAAAGATACAGAAGTAGAGAAAAATAGGGTGGGGAGGGGAAAGAGAGCTCAGCATCACCTCAGTGCATGTCAGCCCTAATTACTTTTTGTCTCCCGCTAAAGCAAGAACACTATTAGGATGCCGACACAAATCAAACCTCAGTCCGATGTTGCCACTGCCCACATTTAAGCTGCACTGGAAAAAAACCTGAAAAGCAAACATGTTTAACATTTTTTGTGCATGGCTTTGGATGAGAATAAAACATTATAGCACCATGTTGATGTATGACCAAGCGTATGCCTTGGTCCAGTTTGTGAGATTGTGTTAAGTTAAAGGACTCAACAAGATTTGAAAATTGGGACAATTAAAAACATGTCTTACACCCAGGTTGAAAAAAGGTATTAAACTCTGCATATGAGCCCCCTCTCCACTGACCAAACAGCCAATATGAATATTTTCAAACAAACCTTGCGAGTAAATTGTTGGTTTGCAAGGCAAAGCCTGAGTGATAGCTGATTCCTACTAACTAATCCAAAAAAGACAGCTAATTGGCCTGACCCTAGCACACCCGGGTCTCGTTTTGACTGGGACTGTGATTGGTGGAACATTTCAAAGGGGTGATTCTGGAGGTATTACTAAAAAATATAGAAATAAAAAGGAGAAAAGACCAGATTTGTACCCGGGAAAGGAAGAGTGACAGATATATTATTAGGCTACATTATGTTGTTAGAGAAGGAAAAACTCCTCGGCCAGGACTCTGTTATGCAAAAATATATAGTCGGCCGATTCACTGAGAAATTATGAATCGAGGACATGGTCTAGTTTTGTGTTATTCAAACAACTTGACATGTGAGTCTACTATTCCTGTAATTATGTAAAATGCCTATTAAACACAGCTACAGAATTTGATTGTTTATTGTTTGCAGCAAATTGGCAGCAAATTCATTTTTGTAATTTCTCTGGCAAACAGTCATGGTAAAATTATAGTGAACAAAAAAGTATACTTGCGATGCTGCATATTATGAGCACTCTTGCACTTTGCATCTTTCTGCTTTGTTTATTCTTCATATGCTGATGGTTTCGCATTGCTCTGACCTGGAAGCGTTCAACTCGATGAATGATTAATGACAAAATAATACCTTAGTCTTGTTTGACCCAAGTAATAGTAACCACAGTCATCTTATAGTATCCCACATAATGACACATGCTCAACATGCTAACCATAAAATGTCATAGATGTCGCATCAATATTACATTTAAATATCAAATTGAATCTACCAAATCTGCAGCCAGTTGAGCAATTCAACGTCATTAATCCTGATGACAAAAAAACCCCAACTGTCTATCATGGGATTCTGTACACCAAAATTGTTCATCCCAATTGTCAAGAGTATCATCCATCATCGGGCAGTGGCTAGTTGGTGTACGCTGTGTACGCTGGTGTATGCTGAACTAGAATGGAGAAGTAAGATGACTCCTTCCCTCCACTAGTCTGGGGGTCCACCTTGGCAAGTGGTAGCACCCCCTAAGCCCCCCCTACCTAGGGAAATAGAGTACCCCCCCTTTATGGAACAACACAGAAGAAGGAAAGAGACCCGCCCGGAGGAAAGTCCGGGCCCCTGTCTGGAGCCAGGCCCAGACAGAGGGCCCACCAGCGAGCGCCTGGTGGCCGGGCTGGCCACGGAGCCCGGCCGGGCACAGCCCGAAGAAACTACGTGGCACCACCACCACCATCTTCCATCTCTGGATCCTGTGGGCCCACCACCCGCGGGAGAAACCGTAGGGTCGGGTGCGCTGCCAACAAGGTGGCAGTGAAGGCGGAGAGCGCCGACGGACCGGATCCAGGCAGCAGAGGCTGGCTCTAGGGACATGGAACGTGACCATCACTGGCGGGGAAGGAGCCGGAGCTAGTGCAGGAGATGGAGCGATACCGATTAGATCTGGTGGGCTCACCTCCATGCATAGCGTCGGTTTCTGGAACCAAACTCCTGGACAGGGGTTGGACTCTATCCTTCTCCGGAGTTGCCCAAGGTGTGAGGCGCTGGCGGGTGTGGGCATACTAACAAGCCCCCGACTGAGCGCCGCTACGCTGGAGTTTAACCCCGGTGGACGAGTAGGGTCGCCTCCCTGCGCCTTAGGGCAATGGGAGGAAGAACTCTGACTGTTTGTGTGTGCATATGCACCGAACAGCAGCTCAGAGTACGCGACCTTCTTGCAGACCCTAAATGGAGTCCTGTACGGGGCTCCTGCGGGGGACTCCATTGTCCTACTGGGGCCCTTCAACGCGCACGTGGGCAATGACGGAGATTGGGAGGAACGGCCCACCCGATCTAAACCCGAGTGGTGTTAGTGTGTTACTGGACTTCTGTGCTATTCATGGATTGTCCATAACAAACACCATTGTTTTCGAACACAAGGTTGCCCCAAAGTACAACCTGGCACCAAAACACCTAGACCGAAGGTCGATGATCGATTTTTGTTATCTGTCATCCGATCTGAGGCCGTGTGTTTTGGACACTCGGGTGAAGAGAGGGGCAGAGCTGTCCACCCGATCACCATCTGGGGGTGAGTTGGATTAGGAGGAGGGTGAAGCCTTTAGACAGACCTGGCAAACCCAAGCGTGTAGTGAGGGTGAACTGGGAACGTCTGGAGGAAGATCCAACCACCACCGTCCCAATTCAACCACCACCTCCGGCAGAGTCTCTCGGACATCCCTGTGGAGGTTGAGGACATTGAGCATGAGTGGTCGGTGTTCAAAGCCTCTATTGCCGAAGCTGCGGCTGCGAGCTGCGTGCCTTCGGGTCATAGGTGCCTCAAGGGCGGCAAACCCTCGAACATCGTGGTGGACACAGATGGTCAGGGAAGCCGTCCGACTGAAGAAGGAGGCTTACCGGGATATGTTATCCCGGAGGACTCCGGAAACAGTTTGCAAGGTACCGACGGGCTCGAGAGTCGCGGCAGCAGCCGTGACTGAAGCAAAGCAGCGGGTGTGGGAGAGGTTCGGAGAAGACATGGAGAAGGACTTTCGGTCGGCACCAAAGTGTTTCTGGAAAACCATCCGGCACCTGAGGAGAGGGAAACAGGGGAACATCCAGGCTGTTTACAGCAAGGATGGTACACTGTTGACCTCTACTGAGGTCATCGGCCGGTGGAAGGAGCACTTTGAGGTCCAACTGAAAACAAAGCCAGTCACAATGAGAACAAAGTAAAGTCTAAAAAGGATGTTGTATATCTAATTACTGAATAAATATTAATAAAATATGAGGAATCCTCTTTCTTAAACTCATCTTTAAAACTGAAATGGTTTTCCCGATATATTAAACTGTATTTGTGAATATTTGTACATGTATCCAGGTCCCCCAAATCCTTTAATTGTACAAATAGTCTGCCTCAGTTGATATGTTTGTCATTAAATTCATCCAAAATGTTATAGTTAGGACATCATCGGCAGTTAAAGGAGCTCTGCCAGAGGGCAATCGATGACTGCCTGGACATTTCAGAAAGAAGAGGTATGTTTATTTTACAGTAAATGGTTCATAATGTAAGTACCATAGTTACCAGTCTGTCCTGTTTATTTTAGTTGACATGACACATCATTTTGTCACTTCCTCAGGACTCATTCTCAAGATTCAAGAAGTTTATTTGTCACATACACACACGAGGTGTGCAGTGAAATGTAAAGTGGCAATGCTCAGCAGAAATGTGCAAAGGGCAAAATAACAGGTTCACACTATTTACAATAAAAAAACAACACAATATTTACAATGTCACAGTAAGAGCTCTATATAAAAAACAACACAATATTTACAATAAGAGCACTTTATAAAAATATAGTAAAAAAGGGAAATTGTATGTATAATATAATATAAATTATAAATTATGTGTAGTCTTTACCTAAGTGTGTGTGTGCATAAGAGGGGCAGTGTGTGTGTCTTGGTGGGGGCCCTGGTGAGGTCAGAGTTCACAGTCCTGATGGCCTGAGGAAAGAAACTCCGTCTCAGTCTCTCTGTTTTGGCAGCGTGACTACGGAGGCGCTTGCCTGACCGCAGCAGCTGAAACAGTCCGTTGTTGGGGTGGTGAGGATCCTTCATGATCCTGCAGGCTCTGGTTCTGCACCTCCTGGTGTACAAGTCCTGCAGGGTGGGGAGTGTAGTTCCAATAGTGCGTTCAGCCGAACGCACTACTCTCTGCAGAGCCTTCCTGTCCTGAGCGGAGCTGTTGCCAAACCAGGCAGTGATGCTTCCTGTCAGGATGCTCTCCACAGCTCCAGAGTAGAAGGACTGAAGGATCCTCCGGGAGACTTTAAATTTCCTCAGTTGCCTGAGGTGGTAAAGGCGCTGCCTCGCCTTTCTCACCAGAGTGTCTGTGTGTGAGGACCATGTCAGATCTTCGGTGATGTGGACTCCCAGGTATTTATACCTGCTCACCCTCTCCACAGTAGTCCCATTAATCCCCAGTGGTGAGTACGTCCTCTGTTGTTGTGTCCTCCTAAAGTCCACAATCAGCTCCTTAGTTTTGGTGACATTCAGGAGGAGGCTGTTGTCCTGGCACCAGAGTGACAGATCAGCAACTTCCTCCAGGTAGGCCTTCTCGTCGTTGTTGGAGATCAGGCCCACCACCACTGTGTCATCCGCAAACTTAATGATGGTGTTGGAGCTGAACCTGGCCACACAGTCATGTGTGTACAGGGAGTACAGTAGGGGGCTGAGGACGCAACCCTGGGGGGATCCTGTGTTCAGGGTGAGGGGGTTGGAGGTGTGTCTACCCACCCTGACCACCTGGGGCCTGGCGGTCAGGAAGTCCAGGATCCAGGCACACAGGGGGGTGTTCAGTCCCAGCTCAATCAACTTGCCAGCCAGTCTGGTGGGGACTATGGTATTGAAAGCTGAACTATAATCAATGAACAGCAGTCTCACATAGCCCCCCTTCCGGCTGTCCAGATGAGAGAGTGTGGTGTGCAGTACCTGGGAGACAGCATCATCCGTGGATCTGTTGGGACGATAAGCAAACTGCAGCGGGTCCATGGAGCAAGGGAGGAAGGCGCAGATGTAGTCCTTTATCAGCCTCTCGAAGCATTTCATGACCACCGAGGTGAGGGCCACCGGTCGGTAGTCATTCAAGCATGCTGGAGAAGCATTCTTGGGCACAGGGACAATAGTGGATCTCTTGAAGCAGGCGGGGACCACAGACTCAGCCAGGGAGATGTTGAATATAGTGGTGAACACTGGAGCTAGCTGATTAGCACAGGTCTTCAGTACTCGCCCAGATATGCCATCTGGACCAGCAGCTTTCCTGGTGTTCACCCTCGTCAGAGCCCTCCTCACACTGTGCTCAGTCACAGAGAGTGTGTGTTCATCCCCAGCGGTAGAACTCACTCCGGCTGCGCTAACGGTGATGTTGTTAGCCGGCGAGCTAGCGCTGTTGTTGCTAGCCTCAAACCGTGCATAAAATGAGTTCAGGTCCTCCGCTAGGGATGCGTCGGCACTCACAATTGCGGGGGGTCTGCCCTGGTAGTCCGTTATAGTCCGTAGCCCCTGCCATAGGCGTCTGGTGTCGCGCTGCTCCATCTGCGACTCCACTCTGTCCCTATACCTCCTCTTGGCCTCCTTCACCGCCCTTCTCAGTCCATAGGACGCTGCCTTGTGCTCGTCCATGTTGCCGGATACAAGACCGGAGTTATAGGCAGCAGTGCGGGCGTTCAAAGCGTCGCGGATGGATCTATCAACCCACGGTTTTTGGTTAGGAAAGGACCTAACTTTTCACCGTGGGGACGATGGTGTCCACTAGCGTTGCTATGAAGCTCGTTACTACTTCCGTAAACTCGCTGACGTCCCTGGAACTGGATTGGAACATGTCCCAGTCGACGTCACGCAGAGCGTCCTGTAGCTCAGCCTCTGATTGGTCAGACCACCGCTTTACGTCCCTCGTCACTACCGCTTCCCGTGCTATCCTTTGTTTATACTCCGGTAGCAGGAAAATGGCGGCATGGTCTGATTTGCCGAACGGAGGGAGAGAGACAGCCTTGTAGCCTCTCTTGAACGGCGTATAGCAGTGGTCCAACGTTCTTTCCCCTCTGGTAGCACACGTAATGTGCTGATGAAAGTTCGGCATGACTTTTTTTAGGTTCGCCCTATTAAAGTCCCCAGCCACCACCATAGCCGCGTCGGGATGCTTGTTCTGATGCCGACATAACACATCATGTAGGTCCGATAGTGCTACGTCGGTGTCCGCTTGTGGTGGTATGTAGACGGCTGTGGTGATGACCGAGCTGAACTCCCGGGGAAGGTAGAATGGACGGCATGAGATCGTCAGATGTTCCAGGTTCGACGAGCAGGAACGAGAAAGAGTCTTAATGTCCTTGGGGTTGCACCACTTGTTGTTGGTCATGAAGCAAACCCCTCCACCCTTAGATTTGCCAGACTCTTCCGTTCTATCCGCACGGAAAATAGAGAAGGACTCGTTTGGGCATATGAAATCGATCCGGGACCAGCGGGTCAGCCATGTTTCCGTCAGACAAAAGAACGTTACAATCCCTCATGTCCCGTTGGAATCTAATCCTCGCCCTAACATCATCCAACTTATTATCCAGAGAATGGACGTTAGCAAGAAGGATGCTGGGCAGAGGTGGACGGTGGGCTTGAACTCTCAGTCTGTTCCGAATTCCGCTCCGTTTTCCCCGATTTTCCTCCTTCGTCTCCCCGTAGATGCGTCTCCACTGCTGTTTTTGTGGCTCGCTCGTACTATCTCCTTTCCGGCCAATGCTGGTCGATGGGAAAAGTGGACAAAAACCTTTTTTTTTGCGCAAAAGTTTATGTCCAAAAGTGTGCTGCGTTCGTATGATGTTAGTGCCAATGTGTTTGAGCAAAAAAAGATATTAAAAACAAACACAAAAACTAAAAAAACGCACAATCTCCGCGGAGCTACCACGACGGCGTCTAGACACGGCCGCGCCATCATTCATTCTGTGCGCAGCAGTGCTGCTACTGCAGCTCAGGACCCCCAAAATGAATGTTGCAGGATCCAAAGGAGGGGAACTTGTTGCTGGCTTGTTCTACCTGAATGGGACCTGAATGAGTTTTTAGTGAGGATAGCATGGACATATCATATGCCACGAGTACCTTAATATCGCTTTATTTTGTTTTTGGCATCAAGTATCCGAAAGAGCTGGCTAAAATGCTTACTTTAATTGAAAAATGTGTTCTTGGCATCAAAAACTATGTTCCATTATCCATTAAATAAAATCCATGAGAGAATCAAGCTGTTTATTTTCATTCCAGCCCTCAACCAGCACGCCTGCTGTAGCAGCTAGTAGAGAAGGTCGGGTAGAGAGAGGTAGTGGCAATAAGGTGAGACAGGAGGAGGAAGAGGAGAGTGGCAGGGCAGGTGAGGTGAGGTGTTTAACACAGGGACACCTGTCGCATGGCAGTTTTTGTGACCCTATAGGGCACACACACATTTTATCAAGATGAATGTGTTGAGGTTTGTTCTATTTTAAATTTAACATTATTCATTTTTAAAATTGGCTAAATGAGGCCTGCTTGAACTGAATATTTTATTGCTTTTGCCATATATTAATATAGGGAAACATAGGAGCAGTGGCCCACAGTTTTATTTATTTATTTATTCTTTATTTAACTACACAGGTCAGTTACAATTTATTCTCAAATCAATGACGGCCTGGGAAGTGTCAACATTAGTGTATGATGGTCAATAAATGTTAAATAAATAAGTTGAATATGTTTTAGGGATATATGACACTGTTAGAATTGTTGTCTCTATGTGTTGTGAATTTTATTATTTGTCATGATTTAAGTTTAATGTTGATTTGGGAAGCAAATGGGCCAATGGTCTGAATATTTCATTTGAATATTAATAAGGGACAAATAACAATATGTGAAAGGGAAGTATACGTTTATGTTATATAGGGACTACGTTACCCATAAGGCTTAGAGAAAATAAAACGTATGTGTCAAGTTCAACAGTCAAGTTTGATGTGTGCGCAAGCGGCCCCGTTGTTGTACCACACTTGCTAATTATTTCAGTAAAACCAAGTTCAGCTTAAAGAACGTTTCCTCGTCGTCATTTTGAAGGTAGTTATTCTACACTATGGAACTTGTTTGTTCATATATAAGCTGAGTTGTGAAAATGTCAACATTTGTCAATTTGGGCTTGAACCCTGACATTGCCGCTTGGAGCTATATTTAGGGGTTCAAGTCTGTAGGGCTGAAACGCTATTGTTTTTGTCCTGGTTCATTGGTGTGCTAGCTGATGGCTAGCAGATCTTTGTTGTTCTCGTTCTTTATTTATCTGTGTTCTTCTCTGCAAAATCTTGGACTCCAGAACTCTTACATGCTTTCAGCAAGCACTTTAGGAGATGTGGAGTCTATTATCACTCTACAATTTTGCCACTCGGACCATCATGGTCCACATGATGGATTTTTGTGCAATTTTGAATTTATTGAAAAACTAATTACAAACAATTCCTCCTACATAAATTGCCCAACCACCGCAAGAACCATCTTTGGACAAAAGTCATTAAAGACAGTATTAGATGTTTTAATATAATAAATAGTTTAGCTGATATCAGCCAATTAATTTGTAAGAGGGTTGAGCATATCACAAAACAGGTCATTACTCCATGATAGTTTGTCTGATCATCATGAAACCTAGTCTATATATTTAGAAGGCTTCAATAAGTTAGTCCATAAATTGAGCCTGTGGCTAGAGATGCAGAACATATTTAGAAGGTTCCTGGTACGAAACTGGGCAGTGAAAATCTGACAGGATAAACATTGATTTAATACTATGCATACTGTATATATCACATTACGCACTGGATACCAGCTTTGAAAACAACTGACAAAACAAAACCTGGACTCATTTCCTGCTGGATGAGTTGTGTTTCATGGCAAACAAAGACTGAAATGGATCATGAAATTCGGTCTGAATTTCAAGTAACAAAACATCTCAGCAGCTTCACATGTAGCTGCTTTCAGCTTCTTTTGAAACTGTATTTTCTAGTTCTTTTTCTTCTGCTGTTTCACAAATTGCTGTGAGATGTTACATGCTAGAGACTTGAAATTTTGCACAATGACTGCAATTTGTGTGTAAATCCAATGGTGTAAAAATTTAAATCTTGATTTTGAAAGGCTGTAACTCCCAAACTGTGAGTCTGATTGACGCAAAACTTGCTACTCATATTCTCTTGAGTGCGCTCAAATTTGGACAACCATCCACTTACAATGGATGTTTTGCTATTTTGCCGTTTACAAGACCATATGTTCGTTCATGTATTTAAAGCACAATAAATGCCCTTCTCCACCAGTTTATAACCTAATTGAATCATTTTCAACTATGCATATCAAGAAGCCTGTATGACAATCCAGGGACACAAAGAGTACACTGCACAGCACTCCTCCTCAGAAGATCCGCCACGGCTGTACATGTGCTCCCGGTGCTGCCTTCTGCATCTCATAATCACATACTCCATATCCCCTATAGGTTGTGACCCAACAAAGAAGAATCCATTTCAATGTTATCAAGGAAATTAAATGAGAAGAGAATTAAATGACAGGCTGGTCTACCAGTAACATATAAAATTTGAAGTGTTTCTTATCCCTGTCTTATATTGACATTGACATATTGAACAAGTTGAAACTCCCACTAGTTGTTACCAGAGTTACAGCTGCTAGCGGTCAACAGTGTGCAGATTCTATTATGTTCAAATATGTTGTATGCAATATGACTCGTGATGACACACAAAAAGACATGTCGAAAGGACATCATTAAATTTAGTTCAGATTGATCATTTAAGTGGGAATGCCAAAGCAAATCTGTAAATTGCTGTGGCAAAACATTAATTTGATGTCTGCCCTGCAGTTGAGGTTGCTGTCCCTTGCTTTGACAGTTTTGGAAGCCGAGTTGCCTTTTAATAATTGAAAGACATGTAAATGTTCTCGCGCTTTACTGCTAAGCCTGTAGGCCTTTTTTTCGGTAGCTCATATGGCATTTTTCAAGACTTACTCCTGTTCACTAAATTAAAATGTCAGACCAAACCATGTTGGGTTAGAGAATTTTGACAGATCCTTGCAAAAGAGATAACAAAGTTGAGTGTAAGTGGAATGTAACAGAGCATGATTATTTGACAAACCTTTAAAAGGGCCCCACTCTCTCACCGCCGCAAGGAATATGCTTTTAAATACTGAGGAAGTCAGCCTTTGTCAATTCATGCCAGGTTAGAATGGAGCTGATGGCCAGGGTGGAGGATTTGTCTGGTGGACAGAGGTCCTATCAGGGTGCAACAACAGGTTTTCAGTGTAAACAAACCCCCTGCCTCTCATTCCATCAACAGCACAGTGGGAATTTCAACAGCACAGAGTGTCCACCTCCCTTCAGCATTGATTTAGAGTCACTGAATACTTTGGACAGCAAAGGACTTCATAACCCCAGCAACTGAATAAGAGAAATACTGCCATAAGCCAAATGGGTGAAATAATAAACATTGAATCTTCGTAATTACATACAATCTTAGCAGTTGTGCCATTTTGTCTTCAGCCTTCATTGTGCTGTCTGTGTTTGAACAGCAATATGAGATCTATTAACAGCATGCTAACCTTTTTTTTATAAGGACAATTTCCAGGTTGGTCTGATTTATATCCTCATTCACTGACATCAGCTAGACAAAGGGGACTGAAATGTAGAGCAGAGGCCTTTGTAATTCATCACCACTACTGGATTCATACTGTCAGGAACAAGAGCAACAATGCAAAGAGAGATTGAGTTAATAAGAAAACATTTTCAAACTACCTCACCCAAGAGCAAAGTCATCAGTGTAGAGAGGAATTGTTTAAGTGAAAGTGGGAACGCTTTAGTGACTTCTGAGTAAATCTGATCAGACTCCCTAATGTGACAGAGCATTCAGCTCAACAGCTAGGCTATATTTGCATGAAAAACGCACATAAAAGCTAAAGACCGCATCTGTTCAGCCCCCATCAAAGTGATGACCATCCATCAACCAGAGGTGATTACTCTTATTATGCTGCTGATTGCTGTTATGAAGTGACTATTTTTTTAGACGGACAAAAATGCATGCTTTTAAATGGCAGATGGGCCTATTAACTAGGGAAAGAGCATTCTCTTGTGGGTGAATGTTACATGCAATGCATATGCATGCACTTGTGTTGTGGTTTGTCTGTCTCTCCCTCTGTCATTTCCCTCAGGTCCCACACCACTGGTTCAGCAATCCCGGTTCTGCCACCCTCCCTCCTCCTCCCTGATTGGTTCCTTACTGGTTTCCCAAGTCCCTGGCCTCCACCTCATATACACACATACTGTATATATATATATTCCTTGTTACCTGCATGGTGGCCCTTCCTTTTTCATTGAAGCCATTTTGTGACTGCCATCGTGACCTGTATGCAATTTCCGGCTGGTAGCATAAATTCTGTGTCATCTTGTTGTGCTCTCCTATTTTGGGAGAAAGGACTAGGTGAGTTGGGGTACCCTGTACACCTGCCCATGTAGTTAAACTGTTATATACACTAGGTAAGCGGTGAGTGCCACTCTCTGTATTTTGGTTTGAATTAGAGCAGGTAAGCTTTTTGTTTTTGTTATTAGAGTATGATCTAGGACAGGGATCAGCAACTGGCGGCCCGTGGGCCAGTAGTGGCCCAGGAAAAAAAATCTGGCCTGCCAGTAGTTTCCAGTTATTGTAAAGAAAATAAAAAATAAAAATAAAAACGTGCAACGTGCCACACATCTATCTACATAAATTTAAAAAAAAATGTATTTCTCCAAAAATATATAGTAAGATGACTGTATATTCACTCAAAAGTATTCTCTAAACAGAATTTGGTAGTCAACTCCACCTTCTTCCCGTTTGGTTCGTTCCTGTCATTCACGAGCCGGTGCCCGAGTCGGTGCTGAGCAACACTAACCTTAAGAACTGGCCCGCGTTTCCACCAATCTAGAGCCCAACGACATGGGCGTCACTCGAATCACTCATTCTTTCAATATTTTCTTGTAAAATTAACAAGCATGTGTAGCGGACTCGCTACAACCGGGGCCGCGACAGACAGAGATGGACACTTTCAGCGGCGTCCTCTCCCGGCGGGGCGCACCTTGCGCAGGTCAGCTGCAGAGCACCAAAGCCGCCAGTTCCTCCAGGACAGGTGTTGTCAGTAGTCTACACTGAATTCAATTTCATATTTGCAGAGAAGAATGCAGAGAAAAATATCTTCATTCTTTAAAACAATGGGTGAAAGCCAAAGCCCCATCACAAATGAGGTTGACAGCTCAAGAGTATGGCAAGCCTAGATAGAAATCTGATTTAAAAGGTACATACCATGTGAAATTCATATTGGTATTTACATCTTTTATTTATTGATCTAGTAATCAGGCCAGTGACATTGACAGTAAGAATGATGCAAGAAACAACCATGTTGTTGCGAGCTTGCATTTCTCTCTGTGCCCCCTCACATTTTTTTTTAGGTGCAATGTCGCCCCTGCCTGTTGCCAAACCTATACGGAAATGGAAACGTTTCGGTTTGAGAATAAAATTGCTTAGGCTACTGATGCCGATGATGATGGTGTCGTCAGCAATCTCCAACACTGTCAGCAAGTTTTGCTGACAACACCACCATCACCGCCGGCATCACAGACGGAGACGAGTCGGCCTACAGAGCAGAGGCGAGAGCCCGACATTGTGGTGTCAGGACAACAACCTCCTGCTCAACATCACAAGACCAAAGAGCTGATTGAGTGTACTACAGGAGGCTGCACATCAAGGAAACAGCAGTGGAGAGGGTCAGCTGCTTCAGATTCCTGGGATTAACATCAGCGAGGATCTGAGGTCACACCACACAGGTGTGGTCATGAAGGCAGCGAGACAGCGGCTCTTCTTCCTCCGGCGGCTGAGGTTCAGCATGGACTCCAGGATACTCACCAAGTTCTACAGCAGGTGTAACCATCGAGAGTATCCTGGCTGGCAGCACCACGGCCTGGTACGGCAGCTGCACTGCCCTCGACTGCAAAGCTCTGCAGAGGGTGTCAGATCAGCACAACGCATCACCAGGACTGAGCTGCCAGCCATCCAGGACCTCTATAGCCAACGCTGCAGGAGGAAGGCACAGCAGATCCTCTCTGACCCCAGCCATCCCAGCCACAGTCTTTTCACGCTCCTACCGTCTGGCAGGCAGTAAAGGAGCATCCGACCCGAACCCAAACACTAACACTTGCCCCACACACCATACAGACATACTACAGTAACACAATGGCATACACACACCACAATGATTGGACCCTTACCACACACTTTGCCACTTTAAGGATAACTACTGTTTACAGTGTTTTTATATCAGTGTTGCATTGCATACCTGTTTTGTCTACCTCCAGCATTACATTGCGGTGTTTAGTCTTGTAAATATCTTTATTATTATTCTTTTTATTATATTTTATAGGAAAATACTTTTATATTATTTATACTACACCGCTTCTCTGCACCTTATACCATTTGAATACTGTTTTATTTTATTTTTCTTAATCACTTATTTACTTATTTTTACTTATTTGTCTTATTTTACTTACTATGTAAAGTTGAGGTGGCTCTGAGACCAAGAATTTCATTACTGGTAATGATGTTTGCATTGTTATCAAGTATGTGACAACTTGAAACTTGAAACTTGAACTTGATGGGCATTAATAAGGAAAACAATTTACTGACATTTATTAAAAGCATATGCAGAATGAGATTACATTTCGGTCTTGAATACATAATTACATTTTGGTCTTGTAATACATAATTATATTATGTATACATAATTTATATATGTTCGGGCCCACCTGCAAAAAAAAATTGGCCCGGAGGCTGAATGTAGTTGCCGACCCCTGATCTAGGAGATTATTATATAGCAATTTGGTTTTACTAAATTCTTTGATTTAGCACCACATTGGCCCTTCTCTCCACACCCCTTTCCCTTGTGTGTGGCTCGTCAGGCCTAAACGGCCATATGCCACCACCGTTGTTTCATTCAGAGACAATAGTGGCGAGAACCAAGGCATTTTGTAAACCCATAGCCCATGGCTCAATGAAGGTGGGCGGCCCTCTGAGGCCCTTGGCTGCCAGTATTGCAAACATGTACTAATCCACTATTGTTTACTTTCTCAGTTCAGTCCAAACCAACTTAAAGAAATAGCAATCTGGTACATTTGTAGTATCATTCTCTGTCTTCTTGAGCAAGCTCACCTGAACAGCGGGCCCCCATATGGCCTTGAAAAGCGCTACGCTACTGGACTCTAACCAGTGTACTCTTGACGTGCAAATTCTTAACAGTCCAATTACATAATACAGACTGGGCTGTATATAGAAATATTTTTTTTCTGCATGTTGATACTCAATTATTCACCTTTCTATTTTGATTAGTGCTGACAAACCCAGTGCTAATGAATTTTTATGGTGAAGCATTTCTCTTTTCCCTCTGAGCATACTTCCCATCTCGGCTTCGCATCCAGGCACAACTTCCTTGGGTACTGACTTCTGACATGGAGAGACAAGGCTTCAGTTAAATACCTTGCTCAGAAGCACCAGCTTGGCCAGATATTTCTGACAGAACCTGTAAGTCTACAGGGAATGATCAATGGCACTTATATGCAAATTTAAAAAAATAGTCCTTGTAAACCATTCTACTAGAGATGATCTGTGTTGAAAGGGTGCGTGACTCTGGATCTTGTCAGAGCGTTTGTGTCTTGGTAATTTCCTTTTTTCCCAATCAATCTCTGTCTTTCGTGATTAGCCTCCAGATACTCTTTTGATCTATTTCAGACTTAATCAATACGATCACATAGGTGGTGTTTTTTATAGGCTTCTGGAGGAGGGCACCGCATGCAGCCTTTCGATACACAAATAATTAGCCGCCACCCTGCTAATTGGCAGTGGTGTGGAGGAGCATACTGTGCTTAGTGATTCTTATCACCGGGCTATGAGATTACCTTTACCGATCCCACTGTGAAAGAGAGCACAAATACCCTGGCACTGCGGCCAATGCTTCCAGGTCCCAATTAAAAGTGCACCAGTCAGAGGTGGTGATGTAAACAGACATGTGAAACCTTCTACAACCTGCGTGTCCAGCTGCTGGACACAGCTAATGTGTCTGAGTTACTTCAATCAATTTCGTAAATTTCGTCCGCATTTCGTTGAAAACCTTTTAATTCCACAGAATGCATCTTCGTCCATGAAATGCGTGCAGTGTTTCACAAAATGAATTTTGTCCGGCACGAAATCTAAGAAATGCGGACGAAATCGACTAAATGGATTTCGTGCCGGACAAAATGCATGCCGTCTATCACAGAATGGATTTCGTGGCACAAAATGGATTTCGTGGACAAAATTCAGGAGGTTACATTTGGCGCCCCATAAACATCAGCTAATGTTATGGACGTACTGGTTTAGACAAAAAGATACAAAACTATTTACACTTTTGTTTAATCTCTTGAAAAAACACCCAATGTGTCTACCTTAAATTTTTCTTATTAACGTATAAAAATTTTACTTTTCACCTCTTCTATAAAGGAAAAAACCATCTATCAGTTTAAAAACAAAGCAGTTATTAAAACTCAGTTTTAAACCCTCAGCTTTCTTTGAAAAGGATCAAAAACCTTGGAATCAAAGAGGTAGCAAGTAAGGAGACATTAAGCTTATTAGTTTTGAGAAAAAAAAAAAAATGAACAAGAAATATGTGTTTTTGTTATGAAAAGCCTTTTGTTAAAAAAAATTTCCAAAAACAACAAGCAAGTATTAAAAAACACCAAATTTCTGTACAAATTCATGTGCCATTTAGTTTATCTGACGGGAAACAAAAAAGGGAAAAAAAGGATGAGTGGGGGCTAACACATTTCCCATAATTTGGAGGGGAAAGAAAAAGCTAATTTGGGAGACAAGCATTCAATAAAATTACAGTCTGACATCCAATGGTTTAGAATGAATAACAACTTTTCCCCTTTAAAATTTGTGGCCGGGGGTAATCGCCCTTGGGGCTGCAAAACCTCTTGCAGTAGAAAAAAAAAACACCAAAAAAAGCAATAATCTAAGAATTCCAACTTTGTAAAACTTGGGGCATCACTAGAGGTTCAAAGCTAAAAATTTTGACACATGTGATAACACCATTAGGAAGGGGGGAGTGGGGCGACACTGTTAAGCCTTCAGGATAAAAGGGCTGAGGACCGAATTCACCGTGACCCAAAGGTTAAAAATTTCAGTGGTCCATTCTGTCAGGGGGCAAAAGGATGACAACTACACTGTCACATAGCCATGGTGCAACATTCTTTGATCAAAAACTCTACAACTTTAATCTGTTGAATCTGGGAAAAAAAGGGAAACATAAAAATAAAATTAATATATCTCTCCATCCCCTCCTGAATACTAAAATTAATTTCTGATTACCAACTGGTCCATTTATTTTTCTTTTTTTGACTTTTAATTTAGTATCGGGTCATGTACAATCAGTAAAAAAATTTTGATAAAATCCATTTTTCTCTAACATATTAAAGTTTACATTTTATTCAAAAATAAATACCTTGCTAACATCTTTTGTACATCATTATTAATGTTACTACACTCCCGTTAGACCTAAATATCCCCTTTTGGAACCCAGGAACCCTAAAGTTTTTACTAACAATCCAGTAGTTTACTAATGAAGTGAACACAAAATTTAAAAGATCGCTAATTTTCGGATCACATCAAACCCAAAGCTGCATCTTTGATTTGGGTCTTCTCCAGCCCCGCCCTCTCTTTTTTCAAAATTTGTCATATATTTTACATTTTCCCCAAAAACAGGTTGAGTTTGTGTCAGTTTCCGTCTGCCCTGCTGTTTTCCAGGTAAGGTTTCCCACCCGAAGCAGGATGTAAATCAAACACGATTGCCGTGTGAATAAAGCTGTCGCTGCATCACCATTTCTGTCTTCCCTTCATCCTGATGGCAACAAATTGTTTACTAATATTTATACATGCTTTTTAACTTTAGATTTGGGGCTGCAAACTGTTTAATTAATAAGTAGCATAACATTTACAGCACATTCAGAAAGGATTAGAAATACTTTAAAATAGTTGAAGCTTACAAATGGATTAACAAACCCTTTGTACATGTTAGTACATAATGAACAGCTTCAGGTTTTGATAAGAGGTTGTTTAACTAATGTACTAGCAAATATTTTATAAGCCAATTCTTTTAAAAATTTAGATTTTTTTTTTTTTCAAAAAGCTTGCCTGCCATTGTATGTACAACAAAGTAATGATGACACCACATTTGGGGCAACCTCAGCACATTTACCTCATCGCCATAAGAATTTTGACTCCCTTTTAACAGATTAAAAAAAAAACAAAAAAAAAAAGCTGCTACTCCCCCAAAGGCAAAGTTTAAATAAAACTGTTCATGATGAACCATTTTATACCATCAGTGTTGTCTATTTCACTTCCCTTTATCTCTGCGGGTAGGTAGTGACTAAACTGACCGGGGTGGATTCCGAGTAATTACTGTTTTAATTGGACCCCACGACCCCTCATACTCTCAAAATTTTTGGGGGGGCTGGAAAAAAAGGTGGGGGGCGGGGGGGGGGAAAAATTTTTTTTTTTTCCCCCTGTTTTTTTTTTGGGGGAAAAAAAAGAAAAAAAAAAAAAAGG
>JAXDDX010000859.1:0-19281 GCA_034670405.1 Hoplostethus atlanticus
CTGTATTATACTCTCTCATTAGTTAAGCAAATTTGATATCTCACCATCCCTCGTTTCTTTCTTTCTTTCTTTGTGTTTCTTTGTTTTGTTTAGGTTTGACCCAGAATGCCCCAGGCACTCCTCTGATGTCTCCTCTCACACCTCCAGCCCTCACCTCTACACCTCGCTGTGTTCCTCCTCCACCGCCACCACCTCCTCCACCTCCCCCACCTCCCCCATGCCTCAGCTCCTCAACTGTGACTTCATCTGCGTTAGACCTGATCCGCCAGCGCATGAGGGATGGGAAACCCCATGCCCAGGCGAAGAGTCAGAGTGGTCAACTCAAGCCCCAGGACTCAGGTCTAACCAGAGGTTCGAAAGTTAAGGGGATGCCCTCCATGATGGATGTACTGAAGGACATAAATCAAGTTAAACTGCGCTCAGTGCAGAGGTAGGCATGGTCACTGTGATACAGCATGTGATCTACAATTTATATTCTGATGAAGTAATTCCTTACAGATTACAACACCAGTATATTTTTTGTTCTTGGCTTATTATTAACATTGATTTGCCCTAGAAGGACCACCCTGATGACTTTCTCATAAATAGTCTCTTTATTCGATATCCATCACAGTGTTAATTAATTTGGTCATTTTTTCCAACAACCGTCCCCCGACAAAATATGTCCTCTCCCTAGGTCACCAGGGGGGACACCAGCCAACAGGAGACTGAGCAAAGGGGGTGCAGCGTTGCTCAACGACCCGGCGGCTCTTATCGCTGAAGCACTAAAGAAGAAGTTTGCCCACCATTACCTCAACAACTCCTCCGACAAAGAGAATTCAGTAGAACTCTCACCATTTGGCAGTCCAGAAACGCTTCGGGTTAGTTTTACACACAGGTTCACACGGCTCTTTTTCATGTGTTTATTGGTATGTTGAAATATTGTGAATAGCTTTTTGAAGCCAGTAATGCAGTCCCAAGAAACCTTTAAGTTCTGTTCAAAAATGCCCTGGTCTCCCTTACAATAGGGAGCTGAAGTGGAAGTTAACCCACTGGTTTACTAGCGAGTAGGTGGCTAGCATGATTTTTCATAGACACGGGGGGACATGTCTTATATCAACTAAACAAACCAATAGAATAGATTGTGTTGAAAATCATCTTGCAGCACCCACAGTTAAGCAATTACAAGACATACACATTTGGGACATGGGGCATCTCAGTATGTCTTTCACACAGTAGTACCCAGTTTCGAACAAAAGCAATGACTCAATTCAACAATTACTTTGCCAGGTGCTGATTTGTTTTCATTGTTTGTGTCTGGTATAGGCCACAATCACAGTAGGGTGTGGGGGCTGTGCCAAAGACTTGTGTAGGAGGAGATAAGTTCTGTTGATGTTGTAATTCCTACTGGTCACCAATAGAGGTCAACAAAGGTCATAGATTACTTAATGCCTCTTTAACCAGTGGTTCTTCCTGCCTTTTTGTGCTCTGCCTAGAGTAGTGGTGTCCAATCATGTGGCATGGGTGGCCAAGAGTCTGGCCCTCCATGTCACATGATAGGACACCACTGGCCTAGAGTAATGTATACATTACAGTATAGTCTCCTCTGACCTGATGCTTCTGTTCCAGGTTCCTCAGCACACCAGACGCAGCCAGGGACGCCTCCACCTATGATCTTGTTAAATGGTAACTTCTGACCCCAAAGTGTCATGAGCCAACTCTCCCATCCGCCAATCACAGCTCCCACAGATGTGCCTCACTGAAAGATTACTAGTGCAACTACTGACTTGTCTGTCATTTCCATACTTTCTTTCATCTGTCCTTTTGTACTTGTAAGAGTGTTACTCTTGCATAGAAGAAAGTATTTGTCATGCATTCATGGGGTATTTGTTAAGTTTGAATGTATTTTTTTGTTGCAGTTATTGTTGTAAATACGATTTTTGGTACGGTAAATATAATTTTGTTTTTTCCAGTTGGGTCATACTGTATTTCATAATAACATCTCTTTGTGTGCAGAGCTCCTTTTTAAAGGAAACTGTTTTTCTACATTTCTACAGTGGGTATTGATATTTATGTATCTCCATTCTATGCAATTGCTATTTTGTGTTTGTGTATTTTACTTTGCTCTTCCCCCGGTTCAAGTGCACTAAATCTATCAATGTTTATTCTTAATTTCAATTTGTGCCCAAATCCAGTTAACCCTGCTAGCCCTCTATGCAACACTTTGTGCTTTATTAGGCATGGAAGATGTAAACAATATTTTTAGAAGTAACAAGTAGACTACAAGGCTTATTTACATGTTGGTAAACAGGCTAATTGGTATTTGGGCATTATTTGATGGCATGTGAAGCTGGGGCTGCAGGGTTCGTATTCACATTTTGACATGTGTACATTGGAAGAATTAAACACTCAATTAAACACGCTCTGTCTCTTTTTCATTGGGAATATTGACTATCTCAGGTTCACAGTTTGCTTGTTTGACACAGAACCACAGACATTTTACCGGTAGCTCTGGTCAGACACCATGTGTATTTTTATCAGTGTCACAAAGGTAAAGCTAGCTGTTTTCTACCTGCTTTTGCAGTATCTCTCATATAATGTTTCCACCAAAAAGCATATGTACTGACCTTCATTCCTTTTTGCTTTCTGTCCTTTATTTACCTGAGCCAGCTGGACATGGGAATGTGTGATGAGTGTGTCCCTGTACTTGAGGCTTGACTTGAGAGATTCTAATAGAACTCCTAAACTCTCCCAAACTGGAATCGTGTCATGTCTGTGCATACTTTAGGATACCCTAGCAACACCCTAGCAACGGCCCAGGACACCCTAGCAACGGCCCAGGACACCCTAACAATGGCCCAGGACACCCTAGCAATGGCCTAGGACACCCTAGCAACGGCCCAGGATACCCTAGCAACACCCTAGCAACGGCCCAGGATGCCCTAGCAACACCCTAGCAACGGCCTAGGACACCCTAGCAACGGCCCAGGATACCCTAGCAACACCCTAGCAACGGCCCAGGACACCCTAGCAACACCCTAGCAACGGCCTAGGACACCCTAGTAACGGCCCAAGACATCCTAGCAACACCCTAGCAACGGCCCAGAACACACTAGCAACACCCTAGCAACGGCCCATGACACCCTAGCAACACCCTAGCAACGGCTAGGACACCCTAGTAACACCCTAGCAACTGAATAGGATACCCTAGCAACGGCCTAGGACACCCTAGCAACGGCTTAGCAACCACCTAGGACACCCTAGCAACCAGCTGGTACACCTTAGTGACCACCCGGTACAACAGAGTAATATATACTTTGCGGTTTGCCCGTACAGCAATCCCACGCATTTTCCGCAGGAAATGCATTTCTAGTTCTCTTTGCCCTTCTCTTAGTCTTGTGTAACATTTAGCGGGAGTAATGATTTCACCTTCACTAGAACAATATAATTGAAATGTACACAGCAAATTCTGGCCTTTGGAATAAACTCTGTGAGTTCAAATCAACTCAATTTGAGTGTACATGTGAGACCATCGAATACACTCTAAGGCATAGTTAAAGTAACTCTTTTCTGGGAGTTGATTGTTTAACCCTTTTCAGGAGTTAAAACTGAACTCTTGTGGGAGTTAAAACACCAATCCCATGTAGAGTAAAATACAACTCTCACCTTGAGTTAATTTTAACGTGAACTCTTTCATAGTGTCAACACTTAACAGTCAACACTTAAAGGTATGTTTCATTTAACACTTATGGAGTTAATATTTAAAAACTAAAAAGGCTTTAGGTGAAAATAACTACAAAAACACCATTTTGATCACTACAAATGTCTTTTATTTAACAAATCCATATAGTGAGTTCAAAACTTCATGGATACTTAGGCTACTTGTGTAATAAGTTACATTTTAAATACACTTACACAACAGTGTAAACATGTTACAGCAATTCACATTTAAAACAAACTGCTATATGGGCAGCCAAACAGTTGGGAAATTGTGTGGTCAAATGGAAGTGACAAATAAAAAATAAAAAATAAATTAAAACAAAGATGTGGCGGACTGGGGGGGTAAGGCCTTTTTAACTTGCGTGTGCCTGTGTGTGAGGGGAAGACGTCAGGGGAGATGGACAATGTATCTGTTCGACTTGGGGAGGAAGGTCCATCACCATCTGAGGATCACAAATAACAACATCAGGATACAGGGCACATACAATAAAACCAACCACCACAAAACTACCATATATGCTGGGGTGCCCTGGAGGGCCAACAAATGGCACACTTTCATTCCAACTTTTCACCTCACCCAGTGATTTCACTGGCAAGTTCCTCTTAACTTCTGGAAGGAGTGTTCATCAGTGAAATCAAAAATATACATATATATTACACAGAAAATCCCTAACAGCGTGACATATAGTTTGAGAAGTAAAATGTCATTTTTACCTGCCTCACGACGAAGTCGTGCAACACTAGCATAGTGTTAGTCGTTTCACACCCACATAGAAGTACTGCTTCTCTCTCAGTACTTCTATGGGTGTGAAACGACACGGTAACATTCTCCACTTTCTCACTTTACTCCATACCATTATAAAATATCCAGGCTCTCTCTTTGATTGATCCCAGTTTGTGATAATAAATTAACATAGTTTCTAGAAGTACTGAGAGTGAAGTACTGAGAGAGAAGCAGTCAAAGGGAAAAGGGTTAGAGTCAAAGTGAAAGATGTAGGTGTGGAGGAAGCTTTATGGTAATCACATAAAAGAAACCATATTCATGACCGCAAAAAGTTGGAAAAAGTCAGATTTGATCATAACATTTTCCAATCCATTTGAATCCAACATTTAAACAATACCTTCAAAAATATTGTTAAATAATAAACTGACAGTTTCTATGCAACAGGATGTAGTGGTTATATTATTTTATCTTACAGGACGTGGGTTGTGGTATGTGTGTCTCGAGCTCCACTTTGGCTCGAACTGAGCTGTGTGGTTTTTATTGCAGGTGAAAACTTATGGGGTCAGTTATATATAAATGTCTCTGTTCACAAATATGTTTTTTCAATGCACACACAAATACGTCTCGTTTTATATAAATGTAAAACAAATCCACAAATATACTTAGTTAAAAACAGCTGCAGTGTTCATCTAAAACGTATTTAAATGTTGTTACATTTATTTACAGACTGTCGAATCTGCGTTTAGAAACAGACACGTTGTGAACCTCATTACATTTGTGTGTGGATTTTTGAGAATTTCCTGACGTGGTTAGATTCACAAATGCATTTTTTCTAAAGGGCCTTTGTCTGTAGCCAAGACGTCTGTAGCCAAGACTGGACGCAAGAACAGCTTTTACTTCTTGCCCAACTTGTGCATGAAAGGAAGGACATTATTAAAGGGAAATTTGGAGTTGGGATAACTTCAAAAACCAAAAAGAAGCATGGGAAAGATGTTTTGTGAATCAACCCCTGTTGTATGGAGAAACCTAGCTTGGATGTTAGAGTAAAGAAGGGGCAGGTGAGAGCACGTATTTCACTGGGGTTTTCAAGTGGGCACCTCCCATCACAGTTAACTTAAATTCACGACTCAACCCTCAACTTTACTTTATTTATATAGCACCTTTCAAGCACAAGGCACAAAGTGCTTTACAGTGAGTAAAACAAACATTAGGCACATTCAAATAACAAAAATAACAACAGTTAGAGGAAAAGTAAAATAAAGTAAAATAAAAGTAAAATAGGATAAATAATAGTAGTAATAATAATAAAAGATTGCAATAAGATACAGCCCAACAATAGGACACAACCCAGTTAATGCAAGTATCCAATCAAAACTTAACATTTACAAAAGCAGTCCTATAAAAGTGAAAATGTATGGCCAGCCAGTGTAGAGAAGCTAAATTTGGAGTTAGGTGTGGCCTCATGTTTGTTCTAGTTAACAGCCTCACTAGGGCTAAGGGGCTAAGGCTTGGCAACTGCAGGTATATAAGGCATTGCAGTAATCTAAGCTGGAAGAAACAAAGGCATGTATATTTTTTTCAGTATCCTTAAAAGACAAAGCGGATCTAATTTTAGCTATGTATTTCTGAGGTGGTAGTAGCACAACTGGACACGTTTTTTAATATGCTGTTCAAAGTTGAGATTGCTGTCAAAAAGAGGGCTTAATGTTTGGGGCAATTGGCCCCAGAACTAATTTTATACGATCAGAAACAGGCTTAGGCTAATAATAAAGACTTCTGTTTTCTCTGAATTGAACTAGAGGAAGTTGACCATCTTGAACACCTGCTATGCAGTCATGCAGAACAGTGTCTGTGAACATGTGTCTAAACAGAGAGAGCGAGAGCGAGAGAGAGAGAGAGACAGACACACCAAACCCCTACATTGAGAAAACCAGCGGAGATCGGCGCATCTGGTGTGACCAACCAAACTCCTGCTCGCTCGATCGGCGCCGATCGCGGTGCTATCTTTTCCTTCCGAGTCCAGTGTGACCCAGGCGTAAGCTTGTCACTAAGGATTAAATGGTCAATGGTAACAAAAGCTGCACTAAGATCTAAGAGCACCATATTATTTTATTTTCACAAGCTTACTTGGTGAATGTTTCTTGGGCTATACAGTATTATGAACTATTCGTCTCTGTTGAATGTGCCATGCTATTGATTCACTTATTGATGCACTTCCTCTTGGAAGAAATAAAGTTTCTCTATTCAGCTTTTTGGTTTGGTTTCATTTCATGCAATTCAATCTCAGGCCTCTATTTTATGAATAAATTAATTTTGTATTATAGTCATCATTTTGATCAAAGTACCTTTTATCTGATGTTGTGTTTGAGAGATGCCTTTTGTCTGAAATGTTGACTAAACCATAAAAAATAGTTCATGTGTGAACATGAACTTTTTTTCTACTGATGGACACTAAACTTTGGGGTTTGATTCTGTGCAACCCAAAGAAGAGTTCACCGTGTTATGTGTGATTTTCCTATTTCCGTTGCAGTGGATATGTTCTTCTGTTTCTTGTTGAGCTTGGGCCTGTTCCAAGAAGCGGGTTTAGTGAAAACTCTGAGTTTGTTAACCCTGAGATGAGGGAAACTCTGGGTTTTCCGTTCCAGAAAGAGAGGTAACTCAAACTCTGATTCAGTTACCATGGTAACTGACTCTGTGAACCTAACCTGCTCGCTGGCAGGTTTTCTTGAACAAACCCTGACTTTCTCCCTGTCTCCTCCCTCTGCTGAACCTGAAGCAGCTGTCGGACATGGCGTGTCCTTTCCTCGGTAACCCGATTGATAAGCAGAAGTAATTCGCATAGCCTTACGTCGGGAGAGGATTTTGAGACCCCGATTAGATGTTCTATGTCCAGGATGGAAGAGCTGTCCGAGATATAATATGCCGTTTACACTTCACAGATTAAGCCACCACCACCCCGAGCAGTCAAATAAAGACACATTTCATTTGGTCTTCTTTATTTCCTACAAATACAAAAGCAACAGTTCGTATTTTTATATTGTTCCAACAACACATTTCACCTGTGACCATGCACCCACCTCTAATTTATATTCCAGTAATTACATTTCTAGATCTGCCTTTCTAATTTGCCACCCCAAGTACACCATTTGAAGTATGTCTGGCCCAGACAGCTCAGTTGGTAGCGCATTAGGCTCTCAGTCTCAGGGTTGTGGGTTTGATCCCCACATAGTGTTAACCTTTGTAAGTTGCTTTGGATAAAAGCCTCTACTAAATTATTTTAATGTTTTTATATTTCATTTTCAGCTGCTGCCAAGAGTGCTTTGCGCCCGTGGGATTGCACCTAAATGAAAATATTTTTTTTCCAATACCATTCCACCATTTTCTCACATGTAGGTAATATTATAAGAAAGTGTGGTTAAATGTTAAATGAATACACTACTGCATTCAAACGTACGCATTGACTCGGGCAACGATTCTCTCCCACGCCAATTCCCTCTCCTTTACGACCCTTCTGCTTGCTGGTTGCCATGGTGAATCGTAGTATCGGACCTCCATTGATGATGGCTTTTTATTGTCGTCAAGGTGAACATACTCAAAATTGATTGAACTAACTCAAATCAGCCGTTCTGGAACCGAAAACTCAGAATTGGCCATCTCGGAATTAATCAACTCAGAGTGCAGGGTTAGACTCAGAGTTTGCTGAACCTGCTTCTTGGAACAGGACCCTGATCTAGAAAAAAGTTATATTGTCAAACCAGGATGCTGTCTACGATAAATATGGTCATTAAAAACCGCCATGAAAGTGTCAGTGTGTTACAGTAGGCGGTGTTATTTCCATGCAATCAACCCTCACTCAGTTTAGAAAGAGCCCTTATATATGACAACAATCACCTTGAGTGTTGTAGTCCAGTCTCCTTGTATGTCTTCTACACTGTAAAAACGAATTTGGGCTTTTAGTTACCTCAATTATTTTTCCTTAGTCACTTCAACTAAAAACAACTAAAACATTGGGCCTACTTGAAATTTGAAGTTTTAATGTGATCAACTCGTCAGTCAAATCAGAACTGTCCAGGTAACTTAAATTGCTGAGTTGACTCAATTAAGTCTGAGTAGTAGCCCAAAACTGCCTTGGGCAACCCGCACGCGCACACGGACATACCCTCGTGCTCCACATGCATCATCCTGAAAAAAGGACCATTGCAGTTTGAGAGGACAGCAAGACAGCAAGTCATCAAGACAGAGAAAATAATATCAGGTAAATATTTTTGGAAGTTACAACGTGCAATGCCGTCCTACCTAATGTTAAAATTGTTGACAAATCCCCATATTATTTATAAAGTTAGCTAGCTAACTACAGAATTCTTTCCTCATTGATTTGTGTTCAGAACATTTTCCTCATTGCCCCTGAGAGAGAAAGATTGGCAACGAATTGCTGCTAGATTGAATGCGTAAGTAATTGTTGAATTAAAAATGAACAAATTGTATAGACCTTATTAATATTATGTGTTCCAACCATATTAAAGAACTGAAAAGCTGTGCTAAAAATATTATAAATGAAACCATGCCATTTATGAAACCTCAAGACTGTAAATGTACTATCTATCACCATAATTATGTAGTAAAGGCTGTAGGTAAGGTTTCATCTTACTACATTACAATCATCGTACTGTACTGGACCCTATATGGGGATCGAACTCACAACCTTAAGACTGAGAGTCTCATGCTCTACTGACTGAGCTGTTCGGGCTGGTTCTTACTTTTATTATATTTTTATGAAATCGGTTGTTTCCATCCTGGAAATTGATCGGTTTAAAGCGTGTTCTACAGTGACTGTATATCCCATAGACACATGTCTATGGTATATCCCATACAGAAACAGTGAATGCGTCTCCTAGAAACCGTGGAAACATCTTGACATATATTCAAGATATTCAAGATACTTTATTATTTCAATGAATTTGTTAAATAAAAATAATTTAGAAAATAAAATAATATAGTGTCATCAAATAATTATTTCTGTAAGTTGTAACCGTTTTCTAAAAGCAATATGGTTAAATGGGGTTGCCTAACAACGCTCTGAACCGTGACTGTATCCCCGATACAGCCTACATCATTTTATATTTTTTATTTTCTATTAACATTACATTTTATGTCTGATAGTGTAGGGTCTAGGGTAATAGTGTTGAACATTAGGATGGCGGAACCTTGTTTGAAAATCATTGCGTTTCAGTCGGATCAGTGTTACGCCGGGGACACACCGGACGCGGAACGGCGACGAAAGGCGCCGAAGGGCGCCGAATGGCCGCGGCCTGCAGCGACCGTTTCGGCGTCAGGTCTAAGATTTTCTCGATTCGTAAGCGAATGTGTCAAGCTCGGCAGGAAGTCAGACACGGGAACGGCATAGAGCATCCTGTCATTTTCCAAAATATAACAAATTTCAAAATAAAACACCCGTTCAACGTTCATTTGGCGGATTCGAACTAGTCTTGAGTACTGCGCTTGAAGTTGGTGCTGCTGGTAGTAATGCCATAATAATAATAATACTATAGTCAGTCCCACCAGGATTTCGCGGAGTTTTTTTTCCTGATTGTTGCGGCCCAATATGATTGAATTTGCAGCGGCTTTTATAAAAAATTGCGATGCAATTTGGGTTATTTTTCGTGTTATCTTGTGGTAAAACAGCAGGAATCGATGAAAATTTCGAGCCCCCCATCCTCCCCAAAACATTGTAAACTGCCCACTAGTAATCGTAACACATTAATACCTCCCGGGGCCGCCGGCTGAAAACTATACTACACATGATCTCTGTCTAGTGCCTTTCTTTGTATTTCATTCCTTTTTAATCCTAGTTTTCTTTACATTATTTTTGTTTGTTTTTTCCCTTTAGGCTGCAATGCAGCATATCTACAATTTGCCATCACATCATTAGTTGACCCGTCACGTTCCCGTCCCGCTCTAATCTGTCAGGTCTGTCAGTGCTGCCAGTTTGACACAGAGAAAAGGAGAGAGAGGTCCGGAGCGGAGAACGCACATCTAACTAGTCACCGGCCTGTTAGCAGCAAATCAACTTGAACAGTTTATAAAATGATTAGGCTACACCGCGGCGCGGCCCGTCCAACCGGCCCAAAGACCCACCGGCCCACCGGGATTCGTCCCGATTGGCCACTCCGGCATTGTCCTATCAAAGGCTCAGGATAACAAGAAAGCAAATGGTGCAAATTGCATATTTAAATAAAAAAAACAACCTCCCGAACATGTAGGAGTATTAATGTGGAAGCATTGTGCCAATTTGACCGTTTTATGCGGGAATATTGCGGGGTATTTTTTGGCAAAATGGAAGCTCTTGCAAGTATTCAGGCAATTAGTTTAATTTGCGTTAATTATTGCGATCGCAACATCCTGGAGGGACTGTATAGTGGCAACGAAATGAATCTGTTCATTCATTTCATTCAAACGGAAAAGGCTATCCGCCGAATTGACAACACGCCGACGTCAGACGCACGCCCCTCTACAAACCAATCAATGTCAAGTATAGGGAGACGCAGCCCACGTAGGTGATGACGACAGGACGTAGGTATGTCATCCAAAGGTCTTTAGTGCGCTCGCAAAATTGCAATGTGAAAGCAAAACTAACCGGATCAAATGTATACAATGTAACAAAAACATGAACCTTGGTTCGGACCTTGGTCCGGACTTTCAGGTGTGAAAACGCCCTTAGCTTGAACTATGCTGAGCTTGCTTTGTGGAACCGAATAAACCTGAAAAGGAGCCAGACTAAGCGAAATAAGCCTGGATAAGTGGTAAACTCGCTTCGTGGAACACCCCTCAGATGTGTAACCAACTGTAAAACACCAACTAAACTACAGGTTAATGATAATAATAATATTTATAGTATTTACACAGAGTATTGCTATTGATTTCATTTTATTTCGTGTGCTCTTGACTTTCTTTTTCTAATAGAGACAGTTTTGTTGACCAATGTTAAATGTTAAATGACTTATAGTTTACCCAATTACCAGTTAATTTATTAAACAACATCTTAAACAACAAAAACTGTTGTCAATGTGTGCAGAATAGATTGCTACATTATTACATTGACCTTTTTCACGATCCAATATGGCTCCTTGATCCGGCAGGTACGCGGTAGTAGTCTCTCTCGTTCATCAGACGTGAACCGCTCGGACATCTCGGACATCTGCTCTCTCGGTTCGCGAGATGTCCGATATTCATCTGCTCTCTCGTTCATCTGCTCTCTCGTTCGCGAGCCGCTCAGTCTCTCTCGTTCATCTGCACTCTCGTTCGCGAGCCGCTCAGTCTCTCTCGACTCGTTCGCGAGCCGCTCAGTTGGATCAGCGGTTCTCGTCCGATGAACAAGAGAGACTACTTCCGCTTACCCGCCGGATCAAGGAGCCATATTGGATTATGAAAAAGGCCAATGTAATAATGTAGTGATCTATTACATTCTATATACATTGACAACAGTTTTTTTAATGTTTAAGATGTTGTTTAATAAATTAACTGGTGATTTTTAAAATAAATTATTTTTTTTCTGGCGCTGCTATAACCGCTGCTGAACCAATTCAGTCACGTGTGCGACTCACTCACTTAACTGATTCGGTTCTTTTGAACGATTCGGCCATTACTAGTTGCAGGAAGAGGACGTGGAAATATGACAAAGGTGGTCTGTAGCGATCCTTTCAGTAATGTTGTCAGACACTTGTCAGACACACGAATAACAATCTGAGCCTGTCCGTGGCAAAATCAAGCACTTTTAGTGGATGTACTGTACTTATGCTGTATTTTTACATAGGCCTGTAAGAGTGCACACAGGGTGGTAGTAGGGAAGGCTTCAAGATAGAAAACAGTTAGAAGCTGGACGAGTGCCCCTCACCTTTGACCTAAGGATTCAGAATCTTGTGCTGCTAAATTGGGTAGGCAAGCAGAATATTGTTCACCTTAGTGTGAGGGTCATAACTAGTGATTCCGTATAGATCCCCAGGCAACAGGTTCAAGTGCACTAAATCTATCAATGTTTATTCTTAATTTAAATTTGTGCCCAAATCCAGTTAACCCTGCTAGCCCTCTATGCAACACTTTGTGCTTTATTAGGCATGGAAGATGTAAACAATATTTTTAGAAGTAACAAGTAGACTACAAGGCTTATTTACATGTTGGTAAACAGGCTAATTGGTATTTGGGCATTATTTAATGGTGTGTGAAGCTGGGGCTGCAGGGTTCGTATTTACATTTTGAGTGTGTACATTGGAAGACTTCAAAAATAACAGAATTAAACACTCAATTAAACACGCTCTGTCTCTTTTTCATTGGGAATATTGACTATCTCAGGTTCACGGTTTGCTTGTTTGACACAGAACCACAGACATTTTACCGATAGCTCTGGTCAGACACCATGTGTATTTTCGTCAGTGTCACAAAGGTAAAGCTAGCTGTTTTCTACCTGCTTTTGCAGTATCTCTCATATAATGTTTCCACCAAAAAGCATATGTACCCACCTTCATTCCTTTTTGCTTTCTGTCCTTTACTTACCTGAGCCAGCTGGACAAGGGAATGTGTGATGAGTGTGTCCCTGTACTTGAGACTTGACTTGAGAGATTCTAATAGAACTCCTAAACTCTCCCAAACTGGAATCGTGTCATGTCTGTGCATACTTTGCATCCACTTACTCTCATAATTTTTTATTCAAAATTAATAAACTAGTAGGCCTACATGTGAGAGATATGCTGGTGTCAATGTTTCAGAATGTTTGTCACTCATACAGCAGCAACTATATTATTTTTAAAAAATCAGGCACTTTTTTTAATCAAGTTTCTTTTATTTAAGCTATGAAAAACAGGTTCACTGTTGTTGAATATGTCATCATCAGGGCTTACACCTGCTCATCTATCTCCATGGGGACGTCCACTTCAGCAGCAGATGGTGTCACATAACTGCAATGGGAAGATAGTGTCACCCTTTAATGTCAGATAGTCAGCTAACCTGTAGAAATTCAACTATTTCAACATATATAAAAAATTGGCAGTTGCTACTGATCATTGTTCAGATGTATGTCTGCATGCTTTCTACATGCATGGTTGGACGGCCTCATACCAACCCCTCTTGTAACCAACACAAAATAGTGCACCCTCTCTAAATTTGTGGCTACATTCAATTTTCCTCTTGCTCCCTTTGTTGGACTCATCCTTCAGTTAACAACTGGACCTCATACAGTGAAATATTGACAAAATTTGCATTGACTGGGAGAAGAGCCCAAAGTCACTCTTACCTGGCCTGTGAATGACTGATGACGTCTTGCTGATCAACCTCCATAGGCATGTCCTCATCATTACGACAGGGGAATTGGAAAGCTCTCACAGAACTACAGTCGAGTTGCACAGACAGACTGAGCAAACCAGACAGAATTATAGCACAATTGTTCATATCATAAAGGTGGCAAGACAAATTAAAGGAAAAACCTGAATAAATGTGTGGAGAAACATATCGAATGCAGATGCTTCCATACAGGTGTACTGCATGATACAATTCAGCACTTAACATCCCATCATGATCTGTGGCATGTATAAAAATGCTGAGAAGGCCGCAGGAGGAAAAGATCTAAATGACTTTTTATTGGGGCACCGATGGCAGGAGCTTCAGTTACAAAAACTGCACTAAGAGAACGGTACACGCCTGAATGCTTGACCCCTACAGTGAGGGGGTCCGGTGGCTCTGTTTCCTGGCATGGTTTGGTACCACTTGGTTTTTCCTTTAATTTGTCACCCGTCTGTAGATTCTAAGGGGTTTATTTCAGTATGTTTAATACAAGTAAGAGGTTTTCACATAACATACACAAAGTGTGGTGCAACCACAATAAAAGTTCATTAACCTGTGAGGGCCTTGTCCTTCAACAAAACGTGAGTCCTCGAGTCCACTTCCTGGAGTAGTGGTGTACGATGAAATAACTTTCCAACACTGGATGGAATACAATATCATAAAAAGTGCATTGTTAAAAATGAAAGTCATTTATTGTCTGTATTACCATATACTTTACCTTACCATTATTACACCAAAATGTTTGAATTAATGCACATTTGCTCCATTTGCTAACAAATGCTAATGTTGCTAACATGTCAATGCAAACACGATCATTTCAGCTGTTTAAGTTGTTCTTTGACATACTATACTCTGTACCGAACACTTATTTGCTAACATTACATTTTTTGTAAAATGGTTAAAGATACATACGTTTGTTTTGATAGAAAACACGGCTGAAACGGTCGTCATCGTTGCTATTTTTGACGTACTATTTTGGAAGCTGTTAGGTAGATGCTGAGCGTGATTTCCTAATACTACCTGATTTATTTCTACGACAATATATGGACGTATGGACGTATGGACGTATGGACGTACACCCCTCTAAAACTATCCCTAAACCTGATCTTATTACTTAAAGGGGGGGTATTGTACTCATTTTGGGTTTAAAAAACAGTGAACATAAAGAACCTTATGAATGTAATTTAGCCTTTCACATAAGATGTATCATATGAAGGTATTGTCTGTTGCTTGATCATTAGACAATACAGCATCACTTCACTACTGTAACATGAAGCAGCTTTTGTGCACTCCTAGGACACAATTAATAACAGTGGTACTTGGTGCGTATTGATCAACCTCTGGCTAGAGATTTGTTGCAACCATTTGCTTTAAGTATTCATTTACATTAACAATGAAGGTAGATCTGATTATATACTGGCATTTAGTTTGAAAGGCTCTCTATGGAATTCACTTAGTGTTAGTGTTTGTTCATTCAATCACATACCCATTGCTTATTTCTGTAAATAGAGATTTGACTTTAAGGTGTTGAATGACACAAATGTTGATAAAGACAACATTCGTAGTTACAAAATATAATCTATTTGTTAATTATGTACTGTAAATGTACTCTACAAGTTTGAAGCATTAGTTGGGAACAACATCATATACACTAAATACTTTGACCACATTTTATTCTTTACTGCAGGAAAACATTATTTTGAGAAATACCAGGGTGGCAGCTGACTGGTGCCGCAACACAAAATTTGAAGGAGGACTTCAACTTCCCGCTGTCCTTTCGATGGACAAAGAGGAGGAAAAAGAAACCCTACAGGACCTGCAAAGCTGGGATGGTGATGATGAGGATTCTCCAGCGGAACTTTTAACTTTTGTTTTTGAAAAACAAAAGGACTGTGAGAAGTTCTGCTCAGAAGGGTTAGAAATGATAAAGTTTTCACAAGATTTGAGGAAGCCTGACTCATCCTCGTGAAATATTTAATAAAGGGGTGAATAAAGAGTGAACAACAACGGCTGAATAGTGTCTTCATTACTGTGACCTTTTTATGACAAGCTACTCGTTTCGGCTAAGCGGCTGACATATTATGAATCTGACTGTAGTTAGCTGGCTAGCTAACCTTTCTCACACTTTGAAGGTTTCCCAAAGAGAACGAGTTGATACACAGCGATTATAGCCTAACTATCGAGATTCTAAGTAACTGGAGACAAAACTTTTTTTTCTACTCCACGTAGATCATAAACCCTTGAATATAAAACGACTCACTGAAATCGTTTGAGAAATGTAAACGTTATAGTGCTTTTCATCCAGAAAAACCGCAGCTCCCCGTTTACTTGTATTTGTTTACAGGCCAGTCTTGTCCGAACCAATATGGCGGCGACGTTTACGTATCGTAGCAATGGGCAGAAGCAGTCAATGCGGCGTCTATGTATACATGTCTATGGTGGGCATGCTCTGAGAGGGGCTGGATTAGCGCCCCTTATGACGTCCAAAGGGGCTACTTTCTGAAACGGGCTGTTTTCTCCTATCTTTGGCACCGTTTTTGGAAAAAGGAAAATATAGAAAAACGGGTTGACTTCCAGATTTCAAATTTTCTCAGCTGCTTAGGGAAGTAATTTCCTGTGGAACATGTATAAGCGCCAGGAATAAACCGTTTTCCATAATATGGGACCTTTAACTTAACCTCTCTGACTGCCCTATGCCACATCTTAACCATCTTTAAACCTCCATTCTTTTCACCTGTAATAAACTATACCTAAACCCAATCTTATTACTTAACTTAACCTCTCTGACTGCCCTATGCCACACCTTAACTTGATTTTTTATTTTTCATCAGCCTATATCTTTTTAACCATCCCTATTATTCTACACTTCGCTTCAAACATTCTTTTCCAACACCTCACTGTGAAAAGAAGAACAACATGGAGCCAGCCAGGCCAGAAACCAGGACGTGGCTTAACGATGATCGTCACCCTCAACAAAGGCCAGAGAGGAAACGAGTCCAGAGAGGAGGCATGTCTCTGAGGCAGAAGACTGATCCAGATGCCCTGAGGAAGATCACAGCCCTGGAGGATGAGCTGCTCAAACTACGTGCCCAGATAGCAATGATTGTTACAGCCGCACCAGCTTCAGGTACAAGGACAAGGATGGACACATGCATTCATTCATTAACATTTATACCTCATCTCAGTTTCCTAATCTCACCAGACACAACTTATCATGGATTCTGTAGTTATACTGCTACTTGCATTAGTTAAGCAAATTTGATATCTCACCATCCCTCGTTTCTTTCTTTCTTTCTTTGTGTTTCTTTGTTTTGTTTAGGTTTGACCCAGAATGCCCCAGGCACTCCTCTGATGTCTCCTCTCACACCTCCAGCCCTCACCTCTACACCTCGCTGTGTTCCTCCTCCACCGCCACCACCTCCTCCACCTCCCCCACTTCCCCCATGCCTCAGCTCCTCAACTGTGACTTCATCTGCGTTAGACCTGATCCGCCAGCGCATGAGGGATGGGAAACCCCATGCCCAGGCGAAGAGTCAGAGTGGTCAACTCAAGCCCCAGGACTCAGGTCTAACCAGAGGTTCGAAAGTTAAGGGGATGCCCTCCATGATGGATGTACTGAAGGACATAAATCAAGTTAAACTGCGCTCAGTGCAGAGGTAGGCATGGTCACTGTGATACAGCATGTGATCTACAATTTATATTCTGATGAAGTAATCCTTACAGATTACACCACCAGTATATTTTTTGTTCTTGGCTTATTATTAACATTGATTTGCCCTAGAAGGACCACCCTGATGACTTTCTCATAAATAGTCTCTTTATTCAATATCCATCACAGTGTTATTTCATTTGGTCATTTTTTCCAACAACCGTCCCCCGACAAAATATGTCCTCTCCCTAGGTCACCAGGGGGGACACCAGCCAACAGGAGACTGAGCAAAGGGGGTGCAGCGTTGCTCAACGACCCGGCGGCTCTTATCGCTGAAGCACTAAAGAAGAAGTTTGCCCACCATTACCTCAACAACTCCTCCGACAAAGAGAATTCAGTAGAACTCTCACCATTTGGCAGTCCAGAAACGCTTCGGGTTAGTTTTACACACAGGTTCACACGGCTCTTTTTCATGTGTTTATTGGTATGTTGAAATATTGTGAATAGCTTTTTGAAGCCAGTAATGCAGTCCCAAGAAACCTTTAAGTTCTGTTCAAAAATGCCCTGGTCTCCCTTACAATAGGGAGCTGAAGTGGAAGTTAACCCACTGGTTTACTAGCGAGTAGGTGGCTAGCATGATTTTTCATAGACACGGGGGGGACATGTCTTATATCAACTAAACAAACCAATAGAATAGATTGTGTTGAAAATCATCTTGCAGCACCCACAGTTAAGCAATTACAAGATGTACACATTTGGGGCATGGGGCATCTCAGTATGTCTTTCACACAGTAGTACCCAGTTTCGAACAAAAGCAATGACTCAATTCAACAATTACTTTGCCAGGTGCTGATTTGTTTTCATTGTTTGTGTCTGGTATAGGCCACAATCACAGTAGGGTGTGGGGGCTGTGCCAAAGACTTGTGTAGGAGGAGATAAGTTCTGTTGATGTTGTAATTCCTACTGGTCACCAATAGAGGTCAACAAAGGCCATAGATTACTTATTGCCTCTTTTAACCAGTGGTTCTTCCTGCCTTTTTGTGCTCTGCCTAGAGTAGTGGTGTCCAATCATGTGGCATGGGTGGCCAAGAGTCTGGCCCTCCATGTCACATGATAGGACACCACTGGCCTAGAGTAATGTATACATTACAGTATAGTCTCCTCTGACCTGATGCTTCTGTTCCAGGTTCCTCAGCACACCAGACGCAGCCAGGGACGCCTCCACCTATGATCTTGTTAAATGGTAACTTCTGACCCCAAAGTGTCATGAGCCAACTCTCCCATCCGCCAATCACAGCTCCCACAGATGTGCCTCACTGAAAGATTACTAGTGCAACTACTGACTTGTCTGTCATTTCCATACTTTCTTTCATCTGTCCTTTTGTACTTGTAAGAGTGTTACTCTTGCATAGAAGAAAGTATTTTTGTCATGCATTCATGGGGTATATGTTAAGTTTGAATGTATTTTTTTGTTGCAGTTATTGTTGTAAATACGATTTTTGGTACGGTAAATATAATTTTGTTTTTTCCAGTTGGGTCATACTGTATTTCATAATAACATCTCTTTGTGTGCAGAGCTCCTTTTTAAAGGAAACTGTTTTTCTACATTTCTACAGTGGGTATTGATATTTATGTATCTCCATTCTATGCAATTGCTATTTTGTGTTTGTGTATTTTACTTTGCTCTTCCCCTGGTTCAAGTGCACTAAATCTATGTTTATGTTTATGTTAATTGTTTATTAACATATGTTTATGTTTATTCTTAATTTCAATTTGTGCCCAAATCCAGTTAACCCTTCTAGCCCTCTATGCAACACTTTGTGCTTTATAAGGCATGGAAGATGTAAACAATATTTTTAGAAGTAACAAGTAACCAAGG
>JAXDDX010000860.1:0-19265 GCA_034670405.1 Hoplostethus atlanticus
CAGTTTTCCCCGCCCCCCTGAATTATTGCAGCCCTTTTCGCGACTGCCGGCTGCGGCGATCTACTAGAAATTTCCAATTTTTTTTTTTCCCTATTTTGGGTATAAAATGACAATATTAAAAATAACCCAGTTTAAAAATATGGAATTACCCTTTAAGTCACTGCCGGCAGGGGGGGGATGCGGGTTTGGGCAACATCCACGTTTTGTCCAACACAAATTACTAACCAAGCGTACGTTATAGGTAAGTTCCCTCCAAGTTTTGTTTTCCGGGCCTCAAAAGCGATGGCACGGCTTCTTTCTTCAACGTCATTTACTTGCAAATCCGGGGGTTTTTTGATGCCTTTTTGGGCGAAGTCCTCCTTGTGAAAATGACATGACAGACTAACTTGTGGGGGAAGCGTTCCCCACCTCCCCCCCAGTTGTCCCCATCCACTGCTACGACTTTCCATCTCTGGGAACAAAACCCATGTATTGGGGGCTCCCGTCTACATACAAACCAGCATCGTGGCTACTTCGGCTAGAAGCTACCGGTGACTGGCTACAGTCTGAGAACGCGCACTCGGTCGGGTGGTGACGTGCGGCAGCGCCTCCCTTGTTTTATTGGGCTTTACATGCTATGGATTCTGGATAAAGGTGTAGGCTATCTAAACCAGACTAACTAGTTTCCCCCTCACAACTCGGCTCTAGAGTGATTACTAAATGTATTCCATGCCCTCTGAGTTGGGTTATTAGATTAAGTTCATCATCATGATCATTTGTCATAGACTTCTTTCCCAGTGTTGTATGTTATCACCTTTGATATGGACAGGGCTGCTTCTCTCATCCGCCCAGCATGTTGATGGGCAGGGTCATATTGATGCAGGCAGTCACAGCAGTACTTTACCCTTGGCAGTGTCTACCTAAATTTGATGTTACTTACTCCGGGAAGTCAGTTGGATGTCTAAAACGGTTTAATTGTGTTGACAACCAGAGGGACCATTCATCTAATTTTAGACCGGGGTTTCCTTCTCTACACTGTTTTGATCTAGTGGAAGAGGGTTTCCAGAGGCTGATCTTGATATTTGGTAGCTTAGTTTGAAGGCAGGTCTAAGGAAATACAATGTGACTACAGTTTATGGCAGATGGGAAAATAACTTGCATTACTTATTCACCTGTACGTAGGGAGGGGGCGTATTGCATGACAACAGATATTAAGAAATTGCTTCTCTTGCAATGCAAGCAGTTAAATTGTATTTTTGTAATCAAAGGTCAATAATTTGAGTTTATGTAAACATAGGTAATGATGTTGATCTTTTGTTGTTTGTTTCTTTCCTCTGTTGTTGCTGTCTCTCCATTCCCCTTCCTTCCCTCTCCCTCCAGTGAAGGTGAAGGAGAATGACCTCCTCCCAGTGCTCCTGGAGGAGCTCCCCCACCTCCACATCTCCTCCCACACCCTGGGCCGGATGTGGGAACAGCAGTTGCAGCAGGTGGACAGACTCCACGCAGGTTCCTCCTCTCACAGCCAACGTCACAGCAAACTCTCCAGCCAGGTAGGACGGTGGTCGTCACACAATCAGATTAACTCAAATTAGATGTACCCAGCGCCTGAGCTGGTCGGACCCAACTCTACTGTCCCTTTTAAAATAAAGTGATTGGATTAATGATTGAGTGGATGAAGACATAAATTCCTGTCTTCCAGGTGGAGGAAGCTCAGAGAAGACATGACCTGCTGGTGGAGATCATCCGCAAAGACCGGGAGCACAACAGGCGCCTGGTGAGTTTCTCTCTCTCACACACACCCACACCTAGTTATACTAACAGTAGTTACAGTGGATGTTTAGAGGGTGACCTTACCTTCACCAGCCGACATTAACCAATCTGCCATTACACATATAAACAATAGTTTCTCCTACCTGTACCTCCTACACGATTCTGTGCACTCTTATACTGTACATCTAACTCAAACACATCTCTAAACAGTCCTTACACACACACACACACAACTTACAAGCCAACGTGTTCATCCTCCAGAGGGACTTTAAAGTGCGCATCCAGCAGCAAAAGTCGGTGCAGAACAGACTTAAGGAACAGAGGCAGCAGACCGCTCGTGCCAAGAAGTACCACAATGACTACCACGTCCAGCTCCGCGCCCGCCTGATGAGGGCCCGCACCAAGGAGGAGAGGGTGGGTAGTGACGGCCATTCTGTGTGCGCTTCAGTTTCCAGACACACATCCACCCTTCATTTCTAATGAGGATACACCATTTTCTGCGTTCGGTTGTCCTGATTCATCCGTGTCATCCCAGCCTTATGCTGTTCAGGCCGTACTGGAAACCTATCTGTTTGAGAGGGACCAAGAGCTGCAGAACAACATTGTAATACAGCCCATTTTAGTCTAGGCGGGGTATTGATTGTCCGTGTGTGTGTATGCAGATGTTTCGCCAGCTGTTTGAGGAGGGCCTGGAGCTGCAGAAGGCTCAGCTGAGGGAGCAGAGGGCCTACGCCCGGGAGCAGCGGCTGGAGCACCAGAGACAACATCAGGACCAGATCAAGTCCATGGAGAACTACTATAAGGACCAGGTATGAGACACTGTAACCCATGGACCACTACAAAACCCAGGGAGACAAACGCACACCTTGGTATTACCATACTTTTGAGGGCATCCCATAGATTTAATTTCATTCCCTTCCCCACTAAACAACTTTGACCTCGGTGCAGTCCTAAAAGAAGAGCTGGCAAAATGCTGCTAGAATTAGACAACAGGCCTTGAACATGCTTGAAGGTTTGTGGATATGAGAAACAAAACTTTGAAAGTACTTTATTACATTATAACCCATATTCATGAATATGCCCAAGCCAGGATCGACACTGTGATGGATATTGGTGTTGATAGAGCAGCAGAATGAAAATGATTTTTGACAACACAAGTAAAACATGAAGCCTCTGTGATGTCTGTTTTGACCAATGTCATGTCTTCCCCGAAACATGCCAATTTTGAGTCCTTGAATTTCACTGAACAAGACTTTTAAAGTCATTGGAAATTCCTTGATTTTGATGAGCCATCAGACAGTTTATGATAAACAAAGGGTTCCAACTTCTTCTAGATTTTGTCAATGTAGTGTGACTGTTCACAAAACTATAAGGTGCTCGCTCTCTTTCAGTTTTCGCTACTGGCTGAAACCCTTGCACAAGAAAAGCAGGACATCCAGGTTCGGAAAAAAGCTCAAGAAAAGGTAAAACCCCTTGAAATTCTATGGACTGTGCATGTCATACAATTTTAAACAAGGATGTAATACATTTAAAGCCTAGAAATGGTTGTAGTTGCATAGGTAGGCAACGTGTACTTTGTGTGGGGTGTGCAAGCTATGGCACCATGGCTATCATGAGGGAAATGCAGTTCAGTCAGTCAGGGGTGAGACACTTAACTCTTTACCTGTCCACTGTTAAACGTCATGATGGTTTACAACACTTGAGAAAATCATTTTCTGCAGATCCAATTAATGAAAGAAAGTAAAAGCTCTGTTGTAAACGTTTTACTTTAATATTAATTTTCACAACTCTAATCAACCTGCACATCATTGCCACAGGGCTGTAAGTCATTTTGGTTCAGTGCACCTTCTGTTTTGTGTTTGCAGGCTCTGCTGAAGATGAAACGAGAGCTGCGTTCCAGGATGGAGCACGAGATCACCGAGCTGCAGCAGATCATCATCCAGAATGACGAGGACGACTTCTTCAGGGATCTGGAGGTCCAGAGGCTGCGTGGTCGTGTCCAGATGGCTTCCTTCCAGTACAACACTGGTTGTCCGCACTGACCAGAGTTACTAGAGAACGAGACCGTTCAGCTCCAAGTGAAATACTTAATTTAAGGCTAGATTTACACCGAAGGGAAGATGCTGCAAGAGACAATATAGTTTCAGCCCAGCACAACCGAGGGTACGATGTATTCTGACTGGCTGGAACAATATTGTCTCCTCAGCCATCTTCCCTCGAAGATTTGCACAGAACGAGAGAATTGACAATTTAAAACCGTACGTGATCCCGTTCCATACACAGCATACAACCAGGAGACTGTTATGGAGCAAGTATTTATCAATGAACTGAACACACTATCAAAATGTAGCTAACTTACCTCGGCTGCTATACATGAACGTAACACCTTGGACCAAGTCCTCTTCCTCCATGGTTTTTAGTACTTGATAATTTTAAGTTTGAAAATGACTCCCTCACTGTGTTTTTTTTGTGTGCTATATTGGATTGTGTGTTGTAGCAGACTAGTTTAAAAACGTTCTTCCTAATGCCAACTGGGACCACAGATGCAAAACTAATGAGTATGAATGTCGCACACTGACCAGATTTTTAAATTCCACTGTCCTTTTTTTCTCACGAGATGTCTTCCTTACGGTTTTAACTGTGCCAGTGGGATATTTATTTGACTGTGGTGTCTCTTTTGGGTTTTTTAAACTAAGCTGGTGTTGTGTTTTCTGATCACCAGGGGGCAATGATAATCAGCCTTACATAACTTATCCTTGATTGTATTTAATGATCACACCAAGGGTTGAACAATGTTTTGTCTAATGAACACATAAAAGCCCTGTTATCCCTCTAACCAATGCGTGGCCTCACTGATTTCTCTCACCAGAATGTTATACGTGCAGGTTAGCTTTATAGCACTTTATTTACAAGGCCCATGTCCTTATAATCCTGACCGATGAAAGCTACAACTCCACATTGTAACAACGCCGTAGCTAATTCCTGCTGCAGATTCCCCTGTATCACTGGTGTTCAGGCTGGACCTGAAGATTATATTTCCTGTTCAACTTGATCCCAGTACAACCACTGTCCGCTTGGAACGTCAGTCCAGATATGGCGGCAGCTGTCAACTCACATGCCTGCTTGGCGACATAACTTGTCGTGGTCTATATAGTAGAGGAACTAAGGCCACTAAAAGGTTGAGATACCCCTACCTCGAGGTAGAACAAAGCACAACCATGTTTTTTCATAACTTTAATATGTCTAGTTTCTGAAATGGATGGTTGTATAAAAATATTTTACTGCAAAATTATTTTTTTGGGTTGATGTTTGGATCCTCCCCAAAACCGAAATTCATGAAAATTTAGGCTTCTCCAAAAGGGACAGCATCTGCCTTATCACATGTATCTCTGGAAATAATGATCAGAATGTCACCAAATTTGGACTGGATGTTCACAAACAGTTATTGCATACAATAAAACAAAGACTACATCAGTACCTTTGTCCATCTTTGAAATTTGTACACTTAAACACACATAAATTATAGGCGGAAATTGAATAGGAAATTAAAAATCCAAAAGGTATGTATATATATGTCTGTCATTATTAAAGTAAGGAGACCAATCGCCAAAAAATGTAATTTATATGTACCAAAGACTGTTATCTTATCATAAAAGTAGGTTATTTGACTCTTCCCTTCATCCTCTGATGTCACCAGCCCCTAACAGGTAACTAGTGCAGCCAGCACTTCAAACAGACACATACAATGGGGCCCTATTGGTGTAAATGTGTGAAGACAAGGACACAAACAATAGATTAAGCCAAAAAACTATATACATTTAATGCAAACAGGTTCAATAGACATTTCTCTATCTTTTTAAATACACATTCTTTCTACATATTTTAAGGTTCCTCTGAATAACACTGACAATATACTGTATGATGTTAATATGAGCCAACAGGCTGCATGACACAATATTTTCCAAATGATTTAACTGAAAAATTTGACTGAATGAATTGGAAAAATCAAATAGGCCCATTAATCATAATTTAATCATAAATTATTAATAATTCATATACAGTATAGAACTACACTGGGGTCCTCCGTATTATAGCCTAATGTTGTTTTTCCATTCAAATCAGTGATGTAAAGATGACATTTAGCCTACTATTTATCATTCCTACTTTTAGGATTTACCTAGTTTCTCCATAGGATACATTAAATAAAGGGATATTTTTCATACTATACCAAGTAGGATACAACATACAGGGCTTTAGTTTTAGCTGGTGTCAGTGACCACAGTGTCTATGGGACACTTCATTTAAGAAGACTACTAAAAGTGTTTCTGCTTCATTGACACACAAAAGTGGAATCCTTCCGGAGAAGAAAAAAGGTAAGATCTGCTTTTAAATATCGAAAACCACAGAAAAAGGAAAATGTTCCCATGGATTAGCAAATATCATTAGCTAGCTGACGGTAACATTATATCAACACTAAATCATAGTAGTTGTAGACTGTGTGCTGTATTTTATGATACTTATCAGGGAAACATCAAGAATTTAACAGCTAAATCTCTGATCAATTCACCCAGTAACATCTTTTGTTTCTATTAATGTTAGCATTAGCATTCAGCATTAGCGCTTCCCTGCACAGCTCTATCCAACTGGTAGCCTTGCCTATTGCTGAAGTGAGGAGACAAATCATACATGACGCATAGGTTTTACATCTCACTTATAAAGAATAGAGACATGACAGACATTAATGTTCATGTACACTCCAAGGCTTAAAGGGACAGTTTGCCACTTTTTATGTGGATGTCCAATCAGTGTTGATGGTAAATGTAGTCCATTGAAGCAATAAATACCTCAGTGCGTGCTATATTGACCGAGAAAACTCAGTTCTCCTGCTGCAAAATCTGTTCTTCTTCCTGCTACCATCTATGTCATAATGACATGCAGGAAGAACTACAGGCTGTTTCAGCTTGTTCTGCTGCAATGAATTTCAGCGTGGACAGTTTTTTTTAAGTGTTGTTTTTGTCGTTTTTGAGCTCTCTGTGGCCGATGCCAACCCCGAGAGAGCGGAGCGGAGAGGATTTGGGGGTTGGGAGTCAGAAACTCGCACGCAATGCATCATGGTAAATGTAGGCACTGCCGGCACAGGTCCGCGAGCAGGAAAACTCAGCTTTCTGTCAATATAGCACACACTGAGGTATTTATTGCTTCAATGGACTACATTTACCATCAACACTGATTGGACATCCACATAAAAAGTGGCAAACTGTCCCTTTAAGAATAATATGCATTGTAGTAATATGCAATGCCTCATTTCCATCTGTAGACTATGAAGTTCAATCTGGAGCAACAAGATGGAACCACCAGCTGATGAGCCTGGTGTACTGAACAGCAAAAACTGTATAATCTGTTCCAAACCATTAATTCAAGAGCATAGGCCTTATGTGAAGAATCCAAAGTATGAGGGACTAAAAAAAGTTGTAGATTGTGCCAAATTCAGAGATGATGAGGTCCACAAACGTGTTTCTCCGCACAAAGAAGATATATTGGGTTTCAAAATCCAAGTGTCTTATCATAAATTATGTAGAGCCTCATACACCACAAAGACGAACATCAAAGGACTGGATGCAACCAGAAATCAGAGTGAGGCTTCATCTACACCAACCACCTTATTTGGAAGACTAAGTAGGGAGGACACAATTTCATTCAATGTCCGAAGAGATTGCTTCATTTGCGGTAAGACCGTGTAAGACCAGAGAGCCTTACCTCAATCACCACCGGCACTGGCAAGAACACCAGAGACAAAGTGTTACATGCAGCAGCAGAGAGAGCAGATGAACAAGTTCAGCTTCGAATGCTATCATATCAAGATCTCTTTGCTTTTGATGCCAAGTATCATCGAAGCTGTCTGGCACATTACATCTCTGATAGAAATGTGGCCGCAGCTAAACGAAAGCGTCTAAACGAGGAAGAGGTGTCCACCCATGACAAGGCCTTCCATGCACTCACTGAAGAAATTGACCAGACATTGTTATCGCAGGACATGGCTGTAACATTGTTGAGTTCCCTCACAGAAAATTTTGACAACAACCTCAAAATGCTCTCCACTGACGTGACTAAATATGCTTCATGGAAGTTGAAGGAGAAGCTGCTGAATCACTACAAAGACAAACTTGTGTTTGTTGAACGGCCAGGAAAGTCAGATTTGGTTTGTTCAACCAACTTACCCATTGGCCTTGCTATGAGGGAGGCTGCTCTACTTAAAGAAAAGGAAACAAAGGAGAGTGATACAGTGCATTTGCAATGCAATCCAACAATGTCTGAAACTCACATATTACACATGGCAGCAGGTGTATTGAGGAAAACCATGGCAGAGGTAAAGCAAGACCCTGGCTTTTATGAGAGCAGTGAACATCTGTCTTTTCGTGCATGTCAGGATTATGTACCCAACATTCTGTATGACTTTGTGAACTGGTGTGTGGATAAAAATGCCCATACAACTGTCCAAACATGTGAGGAGCCTTCATCAAAGGAAAATCTCTGCGTAATTGCAATCTGCCAAGACATCATTGCACAATGCCGCCAGATGCACACCCCCATAACACTAGGGCTTGCCATTATGATACATCATGAATTTGGAAGCAAGGCACTCAATGAGTTAAATGCTATGGGTCACTGTGTTTCATACAATGAAGTCAGGCAGTTTCTCACATCTGTCTCTGCTGATCAAATCACAAGGAATGAAGGCATCTATATACCCACTGGCCTCAGTGGAATCTCAGACCATGGTATGATTGATGCTGCAATTGACAATTTTGATCAAAATGAGGAGACTCTTGATGGAAAGCAGACCACTCATGCGATGGCCACAGTTATATACAGACGAGGTCAGACCTCAACAGAAGTCCATCGTCTTGCCAGGATTCCACAGAAGTCCCTTTCTGCCTTGAACAACTATGATGTAGATGGAGAAGAGCTTCACAGGTAGGCTGAACATATACCTTTGATTATTGTCAATGTCTAGTCAATTAAGTCTATTATATTAGTTTGTTTTTCAAAGTAGATGTATGATGGCACAACTAAGTCATGTTTATTTAATTTATTGTCTAGATACTCAAGACCACCTGTCAGACCAGAGCCTCAAGCCATACACGAGCCATCACAACTTCTGAATGCAAAGAGTGACATCTCCACACCAGCTGGAAAGAGAGATACACTATGGAAGCTGGCCCGGATCATCAAGGGGAAAGAACAGCATGTCCCATCCTGGTCTGCGTTCAATGCATTCATCACAGATAAGTCACCTCCAGTCGTCGCTGTGCGATACATGCCTTTCATAAGAGCTTCACCAACTGATTATTCCACAATCTACACAGCATTGATTCGTCTTACACAGCTCTCTGCACAACTGGGACAAAAGCATATTCTTGTAACTGCAGACCTTGCAATTTATAGCAAAGCCCAGGAGATTCTGTGGAGCAAACCACCTTCTCTTCATGGAAAGGTAACAATGCGATTGGGAGGCATGCACATCACTATGGCTTATCTTGCAAGCATTGGCAAGCTCTATGGAGATGGTGGACTGCTGTCCATTTTGATTGAGTCAGGCGTAGTATATGGTGAGAACACTGCTCGACAAATGCTCCAAGGCAAACAGCTGTCGAGGGGGGTAAGAAGCTTGAAGATAATCCTCGAAGCACTCTTTCGACTCTTTCGGAAAGCAATGATGTCATGGACAGAACAACAAGGACAGGAACCATTAACCTCAAGGTTGGAACAGCTGAAGGATGTACAACATTCATTCCATGCCAAAGACAGGGCATCAACAAAATAACTCGTCAAAGAAATTGAAGATCAACACATTGATGAAGTCATGAAGTCAGTTCACATTTTTTCAACAGCAGGAAGTAAGCAGTCGGCCACATTTGCTTACTGGTTCACATTCATGCAAGGAGTGGACTTGCTGTTGAGAATGCTGCAGGCAGAGAGAGATGCAGACTTTCAACTTCACGTGAACTGTATGGTGGAAGTTTTACCGTGGTTCAGGGCTGCTGGAAGAAACAACTATTCCAAGTACATGCCAATTTATGTTGACGAAATGAGAACACTTCAGCAACAGCAACCAGAGTCGTACAAGTTCCTGCAAGAAGGTGGCTTTGTTGCACGGCGGTCTGACGAGCGGAGCTTCAACTGTGTTGCAACTGACCAGGCACTGGAGCAAACGATCAACCGTGAGGGCAAGAGTGAAGGTGGAGTTGTTGGTCTCACACTTAAGAAAGGGGCTCTCACAAGATGGTTGATGACACGGCATGTGACAACAGAATATGTGGATGCCATGAAAGAGCTTTGCGGCAAAAATGCCCAAGGCCCACAAACCCACCAAGAGCATGGGTCCTCCAGAACCAGCCGAGATGAGACAGACATACAAAAGATCATGGAAATTGTGGAGGAAAACCAAAACCCCTTTGATATGGATAGTGTTCCTGAAGAGCTTGTAAACATTGTCACTGGTCAAGTTGCTTCTGAAAAGGTGGCAAAAGGTTTGTCCTGTTTCCTTGAAGATGCTCAACACCAAAACCAACTGTTCATAGAGCATGGCCTTGCAAAGGACACAAGAACAAAGAGTTTCTGGGAACCAGAGAAAAGAAAATGCTCAGTCACTTTTGCAGACATGAAAGCACCTGTGTCGAAAAACAAGTCTGGACAGCATCGGATGGACTCTGAGGTTCTTTTCAGGAGACTTCTAGCAGTTTCAAGCCAAAGAGATGTGTCCATGGAGAACGTGCTGTCTCATGAGTTAGCTGCTGTACCACCTGCTTTGTTCTATGATGATGGCAGGATGAGAAAAACCTCCAAAGCTGACCTAGCCAAGAAGGTAGAGTCAATTGTGACAAGTGAGTACCACTTACCTGATGTAACAGGACCATCTGCATACATCATAGATGGTATGGCATTACTTCAGAGTCTGAATGAATCAGGGTTTCAAACTTTCAATGACCTTGCGGAACGTGTTCTCAAAAGAATCTTTTCACTGCTATCGGGAGAGGAAAAAATCAATTGTGTTGCCTTGGTTTTCGACCGATATGACCACCCAAACTCCATCAAGCAACAAGAGAGACAAAGACGTGGAGCAGTTGGAGATGCAGGACCAACACATGTCATCTCAGGGCACACAAAAGTGTCAAATTACAGGAGGTACTTGACAAACAGTGGCAACAAGGCTATGCTTTCTGCTTTTGTTTGTAATTACATATCCAGCTCAGGTTCAGGTAGACTCACTGAGGAACAGACAATCATCTTGGCCGGAGGTTTTGAAGATGCTGAAGAAACCAAAATTATCCAAAAGGACAGCGTGGACGGCTTAGTCGATTTGATGAGTGATCAAGAAGAGGCCTACACCAGGATAGTGCTACATGCCATCCACCTCGCCAAGACCTACACAAGAGTCATCATCAAGTGTGATGACACTGACGTCCTTGTGTTGCTCTTGTATTACGCAAGTTGCAGCATGTTTGGCTCAGCTTTGGTCCTAATGCACAAAGGCCATACAGATTCAAGATTCAAGATTCAAGATTCAAGAAGTTTAATTGTCACATACACACACGAGGTGTGTAGTGAAATGCAAAGTGGCAATGCTCAGCAGAAATGTGCAAAATAACAGGTTCACACTATTTACAATAACCAACACAATATTTACAATGTCACAGTTTTTTAAGAGCTCTATATAAAAAACAACACAATATTTACAATAAGAGCACTTTATAAAAAATATAGTAAAAAAAGGGAAAAATTGTATGTATAATATAATATAAATTATAAATTATGTGTAGTCTTTACCTAAGTGTGTGTGTGTGTGTGTGTGCATAAGAGGGGCAGTGTGTGTGTCTTGGTGGGGGCCCTGGTGAGGTCAGAGTTCACAGTCCTGATGGCCTGAGGAAAGAAACTCCGTCTCAGTCTCTCTGTTTTGGCAGCGTGACTACGGAGGCGCTTGCCTGACCGCAGCAGCTGAAACAGTCCGTTGTTGGGGTGGTGAGGATCCTTCATGATCCTGCAGGCTCTGGTTCTGCACCTCCTGGTGTACAAGTCCTGCAGGGTGGGGAGTGTAGTTCCAATAGTGCGTTCAGCCGAACGCACTACTCTCTGCAGAGCCTTCCTGTCCTGAGCGGAGCTGCTGCCAAACCAGGCAGTGATGCTTCCTGTCAGGATGCTCTCCACAGCTCCAGAGTAGAAGGACTGAAGGATCCTCCGGGAGACTTTAAATTTCCTCAGTTGCCTGAGGTGGTAAAGGCGCTGCCTCGCCTTTCTCACCAGAGTGTCTGTGTGTGTGGACCATGTGAGATCTTCGGTGATGTGGACTCCCAGGTATTTATACCTGCTCACCCTCTCCACAGTATTCCCATTAATCCCCAGTGGTGAGTACGTCCTCTGTTGTTGTGTCCTCCTAAAGTCCACAATCAGCTCCTTAGTTTTGGTGACATTCAGGAGGAGGCTGTTGTCCTGGCACCAGAGTGACAGATCAGCAACTTCCTCCAGGTAGGCCTTCTCGTCGTTGTTGGAGATCAGGCCCACCACCACTGTGTCATCCGCAAACTTAATGATGGTGTTGGAGCTGAACCTGGCCACACAGTCATGTGTGTACAGGGAGTACAGTAGGGGGCTGAGGACGCAACCCTGGGGGGATCCTGTGTTCAGGGTGAGGGGGTTGGAGGTGTGTCTACCCACCCTGACCACCTGGGGCCTGGCGGTCAGGAAGTCCAGGATCCAGGCACACAGGGGGGTGTTCAGTCCCAGCTCAATCAACTTGCCAGCCAGTCTGGTGGGGACTATGGTATTGAAAGCTGAACTATAGTCAATGAACAGCAGTCTCACATAGCCCCCCTTCCGGCTGTCCAGATGAGAGAGTGTGGTGTGCAGTACCTGGGAGACAGCATCATCCGTGGATCTGTTGGGACGATAAGCGAACTGCAGCGGGTCCATGGAGCAAGGGAGGAAGGCGCAGATGTAGTCCTTTATCAGCCTCTCGAAGCATTTCATGACCACCGAGGTGAGGGCCACCGGTCGGTAGTCATTCAAGCATGCTGGAGAAGCATTCTTGGGCACAGGGACAATAGTGGATCTCTTGAAGCAGGCGGGGACCACAGACTCAGCCAGGGAGATGTTGAATATAGTGGTGAACACTGGAGCTAGCTGATTAGCACAGGTCTTCAGTACTCGCCCAGATATGCCATCTGGACCAGCAGCTTTCCTGGTGTTCACCCTCGTCAGAGCCCTCCTCACACTGTGCTCGGTCACAGAGAGTGTGTGTTCGTCCCCAGCGGTAGAACTCACTCCGGTTGCGCTAACGGTGATGTTGTTAGCCGGCGAGCTAGCGCTGTTGTTGCTAGCCTCAAACCGTGCATAGAATGAGTTCAGGTCCTCCGCTAGGGATGCGTCAGCACTCACAATTGCGGGGGGTCTGCCCTGGTAGTCCGTTATAGTCCGTAGCCCCTGCCATAGGCGTCTGGTGTCGCGCTGCTCCATCTGCGACTCCACTCTGTCCCTATTCCTCCTCTTGGCCTCCTTCACCGCCCTTCTCAGTCCATAGGACGCTGCCTTGTGCTCGTCCATGTTGCCGGATACAAGACCGGAGTTATAGGCAGCAGTGCGGGCGTTCAAAGCGTCGCGGATGGATTTATCAACCCACGGTTTTTGGTTAGGAAAGGACCTAACTTTTACCGTGGGGACGATGGTATCCACTAGCGTTGCTATGAAGCTCGTTACTACTTCCGTAAACTCACTGACGTCCCTGGAACTGGATTGGAACATGTCCCAGTCGACGTCACGCAGAGCGTCCTGTAGCTCAGCCTCTGATTGGTCAGACCACCGCTTTACGTCCCTCGTCACTACCGCTTCCCGTGCTATCCTTTGTTTATACTCCGGTAGCAGGAAAATGGCGGCATGGTCTGATTTGCCGAACGGAGGGAGAGAGACAGCCTTGTAGCCTCTCTTGAACGGCGTATAGCAGTGGTCCAACGTTCTTTCCCCTCTGGTAGCACACGAAATGTGCTGGTGAAAGTTCGGCATGACTTTTTTTAGGTTCGCCCTATTAAAGTCCCCAGCCACCACCATAGCCGCGTCGGGATGCTTGTTCTGATGCCGACATAACACATCATGTAGGTCCGATAGTGCTACGTCGGTGTCCGCTTGTGGTGGTATGTAGACGGCTGTGGTGATGACCGAAGCTGAACTCCCGGGGAAGGTAGAATGGACGGCATGAGATCGTCAGATGTTCCAGGTTCGACGAGCAGGAACGAGAAAGAGTCTTAATGTCCTTGGGGTTGCACCACTTGTTGTTGGTCATGAAGCAAACCCCTCCACCCTTAGATTTGCCAGACTCTTCCGTTCTATCCGCACGGAAAACAGAGAAGGACTCGGTTGGGCATATGGCTCGATCCGGCACCAGCGGGGTCAGCCATGTTTCCGTCAGACAAAAGATGTTACAATCCCTCATGTCCCGTTGGAATCTAATCCTCGCCCTAACATCATCCAACTTATTATCCAGAGACTGGACGTTAGCAAGAAGGTGGGCAGAGGTGGACGGTGGGCTTGAACTCTCAGTCTGTTCCGAATTCCGCTCCGTTTTCCCCGATGTTTCCTCCTTCGTCTCCCCGTAGGTGAGTCTCCACTGTTGTTGTTGTGGCTCGCTCGTACTATCTCTGCCGGCCACGCTGGGTCGATGGGAAAAGTGGACAAAAACCTTTGTTTTGCGCAAAAGTCTATGTCCAAAAGTGTGCTGCGTTCGTAGGATGTTAGTGCCGATGTGTTTGAGCAAAAAAACATATTAAAAACAAACACAAAAACTAAAAAAACGCACAATCTCCGCGGAGCTACCACGACGGCGTCTAGACACGGCCGCGCCATCATGTGTCACAGGCAAAGAGAGGTTTGTGCCCATCAACACAATCTGCGAAAAGCTGGGGAAAACCTTGTGCCAGTGCCTTCCAGCTTGCCATGCACTGACGGGCTGTGATACGACGAGTAGTTTTTTCAAAATAGGAAAAACAACTGCTTTCACAAAACTTCAGAAGCACTTGGAGGAGCTGAAAGGCCTAAGTCACTTTGGTTTGACAGCAAATCTTGAGGAGTCATTGCCTGTAGCCAGACGTTACGCACTCCTTTTGTATGGCCAGAAGAAGAATGAGAAAGGGGATCAGTGTACCAGTCTGGATGAGTTGAGGTATGTACTGGCATCCACCTCAGACATGCCTGCCTCTCAACTGCCCCCAACTGAAGATTCTTTTAGGCAGCATGTACTAAGAGCCATGTACCAAACTGCTGTTTGGTGCCACAGCCATCACAAAAAAACAGTTCTTTGGTGTCCTGTGGGGAAAGGCTGGAGGTTGACGGAAGGAGTCATGGAACCAGTGATGTATGAAAAGGCAGCAGCACCACAAGAAGTGCGAGATCTAACACATCTCTACTGCAAGGACAAACAATGCAGTCAACAGAAGAAATGTCCTTGTTTTGCAGCTGGCTTGCCATGCCTTGAATTCTGTGCCTGTGACTTTCTAGAGTGTGCTAACAGAATTGTGGATGACGGCATAGTTGCACCCTAGAACTTAAAATGTTGGGTCACATTGTATATCTCTACTTGAGCTCATAGGACTTGTTGGAACTATCCCTTACAATAATCAGCAGTCCCTTGGTTTCTTGAGTGGTAGAAGGGGTAATCACTTCATTGGGGTCATCAGGTGGGCACCCTCCTTCTCTGGTGTTTCGTTGATGAGCCCACAACACCTTCAGCGGGCTCAATGGTGACATCTGGCATCCCAGATGCACCCCCGTCCACTTTTACCCCTTCCTATAGGTCGATGATCACCTTGCAGCCCAGATTGGGTCCTTTCTCTTCAGCTAAAGCCAGTTGCTGCTACACTCAGCAGCCTCTGACAATGACCTGGTGGCTTGCCGTAGGGCCCGCCCTCAAACTCCCATCTCTTTCAGGAGTCCAGTGATTGATTTGGCCACAAAACCTGTATATACTGTATATAATTGAATATTCATTTAGGATCCAATTTATGATTCATCTTTGATTTTTCCAATTCATTCAGTTTTCACTTAAATCATTTGGAAAATATTGTGTCATTACATGCCTGTTGGCTCATATTAACATCATACAGTATATTGTCAGTGTTATTCAGAGGAACCTTAAAATATGTAGAAAGAATGTGTATTTAAAAAGATAGAGAAATGTCTATTGAACCTGTTTGCATTAAATGTATATAGTTTTTTGGCTTAATATATTGTTTGTGTCCTTGTCTTCACACATTTACACCAATAGGGCCCCATTGTATGTGTCTGTTTGAAGTGCTGGCTGCACTAGTTACCTGTTAGGGGCTGGTGACATCAGAGGATGAAGGGAAGAGTCAAATAACCTACTTTTATGATAAGATAACAGTCTTTGGTACATATAAATGACATTTTTTGGCAATTGGTCTCCTTACTTTAATAATGACAGACATATATATACATACCTTTTGGATTTTTAATTTCCTATTCAATTTCCGCCTATAATTTATGTGTGTTTAAGTGTACAAATTTCAAAGATGGACAAAGGTACTGATGTAGTTTTTGTTTTATTGTATGCAATAACTGTCTGTGAACACATCCAGTCCAAATTTGGTGACATTCTGATCATTATTTCCAGAGATACATGTGATAAGGCAGATGCTGTCCCTTTTGGAGAAGCCTAAATTTTCATGAATTTCGGTTTTGGGGAGGATCCAAACATCAACCCAAAAAAATAATTTTGCAGTAAAATATTTTTATACAACCATCCATTTCAGAAACTAGACATATTAAAGTTATGAAAAAACATGGTTGTGCTTTGTTCTACCTCAGGTAGGGGTATCTCAAAAACTAAAGCCTTTTTTGAGGATTTGTTCCTCTACTAATAGTGATGTCCAAGTGTTGTGTATTTCCCATCGGTCCCAGCCTCGGCGTCTGGCTGGCTGGACCATTTACTCCGGCAGTGACAGAAGTAGCATGTCTGATACACCATAAGGCGTAGGCCTCTGACACGCTTTCTGACTGTACACTGTCTGTTGCATTCAAGGCACGTCTTGAACAGCTGCAGGATGCACTCTTCATCCACGATGTGCTGCGATGAGCTGAAGGGATGTAGAAAAGATGAAACGAGTAAGTCACATGAATAGTTTTTTTACTCCCATGACGGTCAGTGCAGTGAAGGTCGATTTTTTATTTATTTTTTTAAGTGAAATATTAACAGGAGGTTTGGTGTGGATATGGGGTGGACAGTTCAGCTGACTATTCAGTAAGGTGAAAGGAGTGGGTCAATCAGGGATGTGATCCAACACTGATAGCAGGAGATAATATGGGTGAGGAGCAGAAAAATGGGAATCTTCATGTGTTGTGTCCGGGGGAACAAAAACCCAACTTATATATCATGTTAAAGTGGATCCTGACTATTGGTCTTCACATCAACATACCTCTCCAAATCCACCATGTGCTGCCCATCATCCACACTTGTTGAGGCGGCGAGGCAATCTGTAGATACCTGCATGCTTGTGTCAGATTGGCAGGAGTCGATTACTCCATTTTGACCTGCAAACAAATAATTTGCTTGCAATCATCAGAAATTATTTGCTGGAGGGGCACTTGAGTTATAATATGAGTGTGACTCACCTTTATTCTCTTTACCATCCAAGTCTCCGGTTGTCATTGTCCAGTTGTCTCGTGTTTGCTGGCTTTGGCAAGCAACATCTTTTTTCCTCTGGTCCTGAAAATGGCACCCAAAACAAAGTGCAGTCATACATGACATAAGCTGGGATACATAAAAAAATAAAACACAGGCGTTAAAGAAAGGAGAAACATTTCCTCAAAATCCAACTTTAATTTCGGCATCTTACATCATCAAAAAATAGTAATAGTCTTTGCTAGATATTAGTATATGAATGTTGTTGGCTGTGGCTATTGGCCAATTTGCCCATGTTAGCCACGTATCATGGCTTTTAGGTTGTGGTGGAGTGACACCTATGACCTGTGTCTGTGCACTAAGGAGCAGGAGTACAGAGAGGCCATACTGAGGGATGTTCCCCGGACCCCAAGACTGTCCCCAGCTAAAGTAACGACACCCCAGCATCGGTCACAGCACACCAGACAAACCACACTAGGACGCAGACGGCAGGAGCATCCCAGGAAAGTCCCACCATGTAAGTTAAGACTTCTGCATTTCCCATATGTCTTACACACATTCAAACACACATGTATGGGCCACAAGGTAGATTTGTTTTCCTGTACCCTCTTGTAAGTCAAGGCGGTGTAACAGGGGTTGCAAACTGTTGCAGTTCTGTTGCTCAGCTCTGTGATTGATGGTTGGTCACTGGTAGGTCAGAGCCCGCTGACTGGGGAACGCCTGTCTTTTCGAGATGCGATGCCTGAGTCTCAGCGTTTACAGACACTGTGTCCAGTCGGGGCTGTTTCTTTTTGCGTGGTTTGCATTGCTTAGAGACGTTGATGTTCCTAGCTTCTGGCTGGCTGGCCCACTTGCCGCGATAGTCGCAGAAGTAGCAGCTCTGGTAGACGATTAAGTAGGGACTTCGCACATGTTTGCCGCAGCGGCATTTTCTGTTACATTTAGGGCAGGACTCTAACAGCTGTAGGATGGCTTCCTCGTCGATGATGTGCTGTAGAGCTGATCTACAATGGGGCAGAGAAGATCAAGAAGAATGGCAATGATGCAAGTTAGATGGACAAAACAAATGGTCGCCATGGATACTTTTACAAGGGATAAATTACTATAGCACAAAGCTGTCTGCAAACAAGTCACCTCTTCTTAAAGTACGCGGTATACATGACACGTTGAAGCTGCTTGGTGACGTACCTCTCCGTATTGACAGGACACGTCTCATTTGCGTTACATGGGAGATTTACAGGTAGATTTACTTGAGTGCCTGTGAATGAATATCAGGGATGTCATTAGTCAAGGAGATCTTTTCAGTTGGAGAGTAGAAACTTTCAAAAGGAAAAAGCAACAGCACACTATGCTGCCACGTCCCAAGATTCTTCACTCATATATTAAGATGATTACCAATTGATGTGAAGGTCATTTACGTAGCCACTCACCTTTGCTTCTGAAATGGCCCAGCGGTCTAACCATTGATGTCCACTTGTCTTCGAGCTTCACATACTGACAGGCAATATCATTTGTTTCCAGCAGCTATAAAATGCAATGCAGACACATTTTAAACACTTGGTGGTGATCACCAGAAGATGTGAACTAACAAATATGGAAAGAAGAATTATTTTTTTTAATCCAAATACAACCAAGGGTAGCTCTAACCCCGTTCAAATGAGTGGATTGGAGACGTTTCTATCCCCTAATTGATTGCGACTGTGTAAGGCCCAGTTGCAATTTAAACTAAACAAAGGTGTCTTGATGAAAAGACTAACAGCATCTGACAGCAAAATGTGTTTAAAGTGGGCCCACAATATGGATTTGGGCCAACCCCATGGGGGGGCAGCTCATA